>WYDI02024606.1:0-17219 GCA_009867235.2 Psittacus erithacus | reverse complement strand
TGGGGGTCCAGCGGCTCCATTTGATGGGGGTCCAGCGGCTCCATTTGATGGGGGTCCAGCGGCTCCATTTGATGGGGGTCCAGCGGCTCCATTTGATGGGGATGCGGTGGTTCCGGTCCATCGCTGGGAGCTGCAGCAGCTGCTGCTGTTTGCAGCAGCACGGGGCTGCTGTGGCTGTGGTGCAATAGGAAGTGGGTGGCTGAGCTCACCGGGCGGGCAGGGCACTCTGGGGCTGTGTTGGTTTTCAGCCCTTGCCCTCTCTGAGCGTTTGTTGGGTTTGCCCCCGGATGCGCCATAAGGTTCGCGCTGTACCAGGAGCCCCCAGGACAGCGTTGAAAGCTCCCTACATGCCGCTCCCAGTGCCGCTGCAGCGGTGCAAAGCGCCAGCAAAGAGCTGAGCCCGCAGCAGGATGGGGGTTTGATGGGATGCCCAATGCAGAGCCCTGATCGGGGGCCCTGTCGCATCAAGCCAGGTCCTGCCCTGAGGCTGAAGGAGCATCTCTTGTTTACAAGGTCTCGCATAGGCCAGCGTCTCTCCTCCCTTTCATGTATTGCTCCACTGAGAACAGGCCTGGCTCACGTGGTCCTCTCTGAGGATTGCACCACAGGTCTGCTGTTCAAGGTTGATGTCCAGTGGATGCTGCTCCCGTCTCTGTGGCTCTCAAGGTCTAAACCCCTCTTTAACTCCATGTCAGGAGTCCACAGGAGGATGTTTCCTCCTTTCTCTCCTTGCCCAAAAAGCATCCAGGGAAATGGGGAAGGAGCAATGGCCACAAACTCCAGAAGAGCACCGCAGAGAGTGATGGTGCCATTGTCAGCTGTGACCCTTTCATGCGGCCCCAGCACCCAGCCCTCCCTGCTCCCTGCCTCCTCTCCCATCCCCACACCTTCACACCTCCCCTTTGCCTTCGCTCTGGCTCCTCAGGAGCACAGGGCTTCCTGCAGGGAAGTGCCTTTGGCGGCACGGGCAGAGCCGCCGCTCGCTGCCGCTCGGTTGAGTCCATCCGTTCACAAGTCACTGACTCGAAAATTGCTCCTTCCTCGTTTCTGCTGGTTCCTGGCAGTCTCCGCCTTCCTCTTCCTGTAAGCTCTGCAGCTCCTTCCCTGCCTCCCGAGCACAGCAGCGCTTGTGCTGCCCGCCCGGAGGCTGCCTGGAGATGCTGGCACCACATTAAAGCCTTGTACCTGTCACTGGTGACCTCCAAGATTCCTCTCCCCCCCCCCGGCAAGGAGGTAGGAAACCTTTGGGAACGGTGCCTCTCCCTCTTGGAGAAGCGTTGCTGCCGGCGCTTGGGAATTGCGCTGTCCAGGGGTGCGCAGCAGGCTGGAGCTGGGCAGGTGAAGCGAGCCCCGAGCTGCGTTCCCGCTGTGCCCGTGAGCGGTGCAGAGAGGTGCAGTGCTGAGCTCTGCGCTCTGACCTCACGGGTTTCACATGAATGATGTGAGGAGAATGGGTTAATGCGGGCTTCACTCAGCTCCGCAGCCGCGGCGGCTGCGTGGAGCCCCTGTGCTGCTGCTCCTGGGGGGCTCAGGGACAGAGCGGGGCAGGGGCAGCTCCCTCCTGTGCTGCCGGGGCTCGGGGTGAAGGGGGTTTTCCCATCGCAGCCAGATCCGCTCCTTCCCACCCTCCCCGAGGTGCGTGTGCTGTTACTCCTGCTCCAGGGATGCGGTTCCAGGCTGTGGTTCTGCCTTCCCATGATCCGGCTCAGAGCCCAGCCCAGAGGCACAACCAATGCTGTTGCCAGGGCTGCTGGCTTAGGATGTGTGATGGGCTCCACAGGGACACCGGGCTTGGGCTCATCCCTTGGGGGATCTGGGGACCCGGAGCTGCGCCAGCCCCTCGGCATTGCCCGTGTCAGCCCTCCCGGCACCACGTGTCCTGGCTGTCTCCAGTGCTGCCCCACCAGCAGCAGCGGCTATGGCTGGGTCTGAACCAGTGGCAGGAGGAGCCTGGAGGCCCCGGTGCCCGCTCTGAGTGTGCCCATCCCAGCAGGTCTCCGGAGCTGGCCAGGATGGCACAATGGAACCAGCTGCAGCAGCTCGACACGCGGTACCTGGAGCAGCTCCACCAGCTCTACAGCGACAGCTTTCCCATGGAGCTGCGGCAGTTCCTGGCGCCGTGGATTGAGAGCCAGGACTGGTAAATCCTTGTGAAACACCGAGGTGGGGGCTTTGCTCGGGACACCCACCCCGGGTGCAGCAGGCGCTGGGTGGTGTGAGGAGCTCTATTGCTTTCCCTGGGCTCCCTCCCTGAGAGGTGAAGGGGAGCAGGACTCGGTGTGCGTGGTGTCAGACTCCAGGTGAGGGGAGGGGGGAGCTCCAAAGCAGAGGTGTCCCATCCGGGGCTGACTGACATTGACCTGTGCTGTAAATGAGCTTGACGCAGAGCACCAGTTCCTGGATCCCATCCAGAGAGCACGTGGGGCTGGTGAGGTGCTCGGGTGCTGTCTCCTTGGCTTAAGGCCACACTTTAAGCCCGAGCCCAAAACCTCCTTGTCACCCTGCCCACAGGCACAGTCCGAGGGCTGGGTTTATTGACATGAAGCAGGTCAGGCCTGCTCCTCCTGTGCTGTGATGCAGGTTAGGAAGGTGGCTGAAGGTTAAACTGCACTGGAGCTGCCTGCCCCTTCCCCTGTGCCGGCACCCAGGGCTCTGCCCTCCCTGTGCAGGGCTTACGCTGCCAGCAAGGAGTCCCATGCGACGCTGGTGTTCCACAACCTGCTGGGGGAGATCGACCAGCAGTACAGCCGCTTCCTGCAGGAGTCCAACGTCCTCTACCAGCACAACCTGCGGCGCATCAAGCAGTTCCTGCAGGTGAGATGGGAGGCGTTGGGTTGGTGTGGGGCGGGGGAGCCGGTGGAAGTCTGGTGGTGGCTTTCCTGACCCGCAGCCATAAAGGACGTGGGGATCCCAGGGGTTAGGCTGTGCCTTTGTGCCTGCTGACCTCGGGGGTTCTTTTTACGCCTCTTACAGAGCAGGTACCTGGAGAAGCCGATGGAGATCGCCCGCATCGTGGCTCGCTGCCTGTGGGAAGAGTCCCGGCTCCTCCAGACCGCAGCCACTGCAGCCCAGGTCAGTGGCTTGGGTGGGTGTCCTGGGGGCTCCACCCCAGCCCATGCGGGACTCGGTGCTGCAGCTGCAGCTCCCCATGCGCTCCCTTCAGTAACAAAGCTGCTTTGTGCTGAGGGGTGGTTTGGCTGCGGTGGGTGATGACTTCTGCTCTCCAGACAGCAGCTGCTTCCCTCCAGGATGCAGCCTGGGTGGCTCTTTGCTTTGGGCATCCATCTCTCCTCTCACCCCTTGCTCGGGGGACTTTGCTGTGCAGCCCTGGATCTAATGCTGCAAGGGAGCAGCTGCCCTGGCTTTTGTTAATGAGGGGGATGAGGACCCTTCCTGCAGCACCTCGTCAGGCTGGGAGGGGAGCCATGGCCCTGTTCTCATGCCCTCCTTGTCCCCTCCGCAGCAAGGGGGACAGGCCACGCATCCAACAGCAGCTGTAGTGACAGAAAAGCAGCAGATGCTGGAGCAGCATCTGCAGGATGTGAGGAAGAGGGTGCAGGTATGTGTGCTGCCTCGGCACCCTCTCCTTTCCCCTCCGCAGTGATTTAGTACTTTGGATAAATCTGCATCTCTTGCCTTGCAGGATCTGGAGCAGAAGATGAAAGTGGTGGAGAATCTCCAGGATGACTTTGATTTTAACTACAAGACTTTGAAAAGCCAAGGAGGTAATGGGAGCTCATTAGCCCCTGGTGAACCAAAGTGTGTTCCTGCACAGAAACATGCTGGAGGGCATGTTCCAGCCCTCACGGTGCCTCCTCCCCAAGTCAGAAGGGTGGCTTAGGTTCAGGGCATTTGCATGGCAATTGGAGAAACCTCCTTTGTTTCTGTCATTGGCTCTGCCTGCGGGGGAGCTGAACCTGAGCTCTGCCTGGGAGCAAAGGAATGCCTTGTGGAGGTGATGGTGCTTAACTGGTGAGGGCTTTCTAAGATGCCCGCTCCTTCGAGGTTGAAGCGGTTTGTTTGTGTGATGTTGGGTGGGCAGGAGCAGTCGCTGCGTGCGGCTGAAGTCTCCCACCTCTGCACAGACATGCAGGACCTGAATGGAAACAATCAGTCCGTGACCCGGCAGAAGATGCAGCAGCTGGAGCAGATGCTGACGGCGCTGGACCAGATGCGAAGGGTACGTGATGGAGCTGCTCTGGGGGTGCCCTTTTCCAGGAGGCTGCCTTTGGTGTCCCTGCATGGCCAGGGCCGAGGGCCTGGGAACGCAGGCCTGTGTGACCCTGCCTGTCTGGGGATGTGGAACTCGGAGGGTGGTGAAAGTTCTGCTTTCTTCCTCCCCAGGGCATTGTGAGCGAGCTGGCTGGGCTGCTCTCGGCCATGGAGTATGTGCAGAAGATGCTGGCGGATGAGGAACTGGCAGACTGGAAGAGACGGCAGCAGATCGCCTGCATCGGCGGCCCCCCCAATATCTGCTTAGACCGGCTGGAGAACTGGTGAGAGCTGCCTGGGGCTGCAGCAGGCCCTAGGGAGGAGGCATTCCAACTCCTGCAGTGCAGATGAGCTCCTGCCTCTGGAAACAGCCTCGCAAATGGGCTTCTGGTGCCTGCATGGGGAAGTGTAACCCCTTAGTCAGGCTGATCCCCAGCAGTGGGCATTGGAATGGGTCGCCCCAGGCCTGGGGGATTTTAAGGCTCCAGGTGTGTCTCTGCAGAACCTGGGGGTTTGTCATGTGTGCCCCAGGCTGGGAGCCACAGGCACGTTCTCTTCTCTGCTGGTCCTGTCTCGCACAAGCAAGGGCAGAGGGGGCTCTGCAGCCAGAGCTAACGCTGGTTCCTCCTGCTCCCCTAGGATAACCTCTCTTGCCGAGTCACAGCTACAGACCCGGCAGCAGATCAAGAAGCTGGAAGAGCTGCAGCAGAAAGTGTCCTACAAGGGTGACCCCATCGTCCAGCACCGGCCCATGCTGGAGGAGCGGATCGTGGACCTGTTCAGGAACCTGATGAAAAGGTGCTGAGGTTGCCACGGGCAGTCCCTGGTCACAGGCACTGGCTGGAGGGATGGGCAGCAAGTGGCTGGATCAGGCCTGAGGTTTAGCTGTGGTTCTGATGCCTTTCCCCTGCAGTGCTTTCGTTGTGGAGAGGCAGCCCTGCATGCCCATGCACCCCGACCGGCCCCTGGTCATCAAAACCGGGGTGCAGTTCACCACCAAAGTCAGGTGGGTCAGTGCCCTGCAGCAGGGAGAGGTGGTGTGGAGGGTGGTGCTGCTGCTGGGGACACCGGTGCTGCCCACACAGCAGCTCTGCAGCCTCTGCCAGATGCTGCAGTGAACTGGAGCCGTGCAGGATGCTCACACTGTGCTTCTGCTGCCCCTGTGCAGGCTGTTGGTCAAGTTCCCAGAGCTGAACTATCAGCTGAAAATCAAAGTCTGCATCGACAAGTGAGTCCCTTGCTCTCATCCTGCTGGTGTTGGGGGGGAATTACTGGGATGAGACTTACTCCTGCTCTCCTTGGGTCAGGCTCCATCCCTGCACCGAGTCTGATCCTCACTAGAAGGGGGATGTGGGGTGGTGCTGGGGCCTGAGGGTTCATTCCCGTGTTGGGGGACAGCTTGGGGGGCTTGTGGGACTCCACGCAGCGATGCAGCAGCCCCGCACACCAGCTTGTCTGCATCAGTGTGGGAAGGCCATGGCCATGACCGATGTCTCTCTCCCCTTCCTTAGGGACTCTGGGGATGTTGCAGCACTCCGGGGGTAAGTGCAGCGTTGCGGGGGTTTCCTGGCTTCCTTTGGCAAAGCTCCCCCGGCACCTCCATTCTGGAAGCGCCGTCAGCCATGCTCTGTCTTTCCTCCCTTGAGGTCCCGCAAGTTTAACATCCTGGGCACAAACACCAAGGTCATGAACATGGAAGAGTCCAACAACGGCAGCCTCTCGGCTGAGTTCAAGCACCTGGTAGGTACCACAGACTCCTGGGCTGCTCCTGTCCCAGCCTTGTGCTGTCACGGTGTCACCACAGCCCGTCCCCTCTGTCCACAGACCCTGCGGGAGCAGCGCTGTGGTAACGGAGGCCGAGCCAACTGCGATGTGAGTGCTGGTGTCCTGGCTGGGAGAGCTCTGTACGAGCATCTCTGCTCTGGTCTCACAGCTGAGCCCCTTCCAGCCAGACCTGAGCTGCTTGTTGGGGCCTCATGGCCAAGCTCCTGCGTGCTCATTGTGTCCGTCCACCCCAGGCCTCACTCATAGTCACTGAGGAGCTGCACCTCATCACCTTCGAGACAGAGGTGTATCACCAGGGCCTGAAGATCGACCTGGAGGTGAGCTGTGGGTTCCTACCTGCACTGCCATGGGCCTGGGTGCAGGGGAGCCCTGGGAGATGTCACATCCTGTCTTTGCAGACCCACTCGCTGCCTGTGGTGGTCATCTCCAACATCTGCCAGATGCCAAATGCCTGGGCGTCCATCCTGTGGTACAACATGCTGACCAACAACCCCAAGGTAGGGCTGGGCACTGCGGGGCAGCTTTGGGACCTGGGACACGCTGGAGCAGGACCCGGCCCTGCTTCTGCCCCATGTCCTGCTCAGGGCTGTGTTTCCCCTTGTGCAGAACGTGAACTTCTTCACCAAGCCCCCCATCGGCACGTGGGACCAGGTGGCAGAGGTGCTGAGCTGGCAGTTCTCCTCCACCACCAAGCGCGGTCTCAGCATCGAGCAGCTGACAACACTGGCAGAGAAGCTTCTGGGTAAGCCGGTGTGTGTGTCCCTGGGGGTTCCTCACTCAGTGCAGGAGCAGGGCTGTGGTGGTTGGGAGGGGAGGAGCTGTAGTTTCAGTTCCTGGTTCTCTGCCAACCACCACAAACCTCGGGCTGCTCCCTGGAGCCGGTGTCCTTGGAAGAGCAGCTCTTACCTAAACGTTGATGCTTCTGCTCTCTGCCAGGCCCGGGTGTGAATTACTCCGGCTGTCAGATCACCTGGGCCAAGTTCTGCAAGGTACAGCCTCCTCCCTTCTCCTGGGCACCTTCCCTTGGCTCTCCCCTTCCTCCGAGGCTCACGGCCTCTCTTCCCTCCTCCTCAGGAGAACATGGCTGGCAAAGGCTTCTCTTTCTGGGTCTGGCTGGACAACATCATTGACTTGGTGAAGAAGTACATCCTGGCGCTGTGGAATGAAGGGTGAGCATCAGTCCAGAGCTCCGTGTTTGGGCTGGGCCTTGGGCAGGGTCCCACTGTGCTGATGGAGTGCAGGGGCTCTCCTGGAGAAGCGTTTTCTATTGGCAAGAATCCCCTTGGGGATCCTTGCACTGGGTGGCCCTGGGGGTGGCCAGGCCAGGTCCTGCCTGGTTCAGACCCTGCCCTGGTATCCTGACCTCTCCTCGCTTCCTGCTGCTCAGGTACATCATGGGCTTCATCAGCAAGGAGCGGGAGCGAGCGATCCTGAGCACCAAGCCCCCGGGCACCTTCCTGCTGCGGTTCAGCGAGAGCAGCAAGGAGGGTGGCATCACCTTCACATGGGTGGAGAAGGACATCAGCGGTGCGTGGCTCCCCCCTCGCTGCCCATGGGTGCCTGGGAGCGTTCCGGGCTCTGAAGGGGCTTGGAACCTCCTCATACGACATCTGTTCTTTGTCCTTGTCCTGCCAAGCACCCTGCCTAGGTTAGCTCTCAGCCTGGGTGCCCTTTGCTGGGTGTCCTGACCATGTGCCACCCGTGTGGTGCAGCTTTCCGTGGCACTGAAAGCACTTGACAGGTCCCTGTCCTGCCCTGGTCTGCTGGGTGCATTGCGACCCTGAGCATGGCCCGAGGCTGCTCCCATCCCCGCTGCTGCTGGGCTGTTTGGGGGACGCGGGTGTCTTGCCCTGTGTCAAAAGTCTCCTTGTACAGGGAAGACCCAGATCCAGTCTGTGGAGCCTTACACCAAGCAGCAGCTGAACAACATGTCGTTCGCGGAGATCATCATGGGCTACAAAATCATGGATGCCACCAACATCCTGGTGTCCCCCCTGGTGTACCTGTACCCAGACATCCCCAAGGAGGAGGCGTTTGGGAAGTACTGCCGCTCCGAGAGCCAGGAGCACTCTGAAGCTACTGACTCAGGTAGTTGTTGGCTTTCTGTGCTCCCCTGTGCCACTGATGGGTGCTGGACCCCACAGGACACAGCCATAATGGTGGGGTCCCCAGGGGGGTGCAGGCAGAGGGTGGGTTCCTCCTTGGGTGGCTGCTGACCATGCTGCTCCTGCGCAGGTGCTGCTCCGTATCTGAAGACCAAGTTCATCTGTGTCACCCCGTGAGTGCTGCTGGGGTTGAGGGCTGGGGGTGTTCCTGTGCTCAGCTTTGCCTGGGGTTGGGGGCGGGATGTGGATGCTGTCTGAGCGCCGCTGGGCTCCATTCTGCCCGCACCGCAGCCCAGCCTTCCCCTCCCGGGGCCCCTTTCCTGTGTGGAGCTCTCAGGGAGCGGCTGTGCCGTGCCCTGGGGCCCATCGGGGGGCAGAGGGGATGGCGGAGAGCTCCATCCAGGCCCTGCCGCTGGAGCTTTGCTCTGCTCTCCCCTTCCTCCCTGGCGCAGCACCTCCTTCAGCAACACCATCGACCTGCCCATGTCCCCGCGCACCCTGGACACGCTCATGCAGTTCGGCAACACCAGCGAGGGAGCGGAGGCCAACACCGGGGGGCAGTTCGGTGAGTCCGGGGGGGCCCGGCACCCGAGGGGGGAGCCACGCACGGGTCCCATAACCTCTGCCTGCATCTCCCCACAGAGTCACTGACCTTCGACATGGAGCTGACCCCGGAATGTGCCTCTTCACCCATGTGAGGTGCTCGCAGCGCCTGCGGGACCCCCAGGCAGCGGCTCCCATCCCCACAGAGCCCCCCTTGGTCTCGCTCATGGCTGCTCGGGGCTGTCCTTCAGGAGGAGCTGGGTCCGGGTCCTCACCACCGAGCCCTTGTGTGGCCCCGCTGCCTCCGGGGGGGGATGAACCTTTTTCTATTTCCTTCCATAGCCGTTTTTTACTCTTTGTTTTGCTCATTCAAGTGCCTGTGCCCCTCCGCCCGCAGCCTCCGTCTGTGCACACGCTTCTGCAGCCCCGGCCCTGCTCCCTGCTGCTGGAAGCTGCTCTCCTGCCCGCCAGAGTCCAGCAGCCCATGGACACTTCAGGAGCCTGGATTCACCCCCGCGGGGCTGCTCCTGGCCCCCGCACCCTTTACCTGCCCTGTGGCAGGGGCTCTGTGCGTGGCTCGGAGCCGCTGCCCGTGGGCGCTGCGGGTGATGCTGTGCGGGCTCAGCCTGGCCTTTGCCATGAGCAGGGGGTTTTGGGAGCCTGTTCTTGCCCCCAGCTTTCTGGCTGGGGCGGCCCTTTCCCTGCAGGGCAGAGGCTGCTGTGGGGCCGGGCTGTGTCCCAGGCACCACTGCATGCTTGTGAGCAAGCAGCATTTGCATCTTGGGTCTGTTCTGGGCCCTGGGTATAACCACAGTGGCTGCCCCGGCCGTGGCTCGCCCCGTGGCCAGGCTCGAGCAGGCTCCATGGCTGCACTGCTCTTGCTGCATGGAGGTAGCCCCATTGGACCTGGGCGGAGGACAGGAGATGGCTGCTGGAGCCAATGCGATGGCAATGGGTGCCCGGGCCGAGCTCTTCTCCTGGGGCATGGCTGGTGCTGTCGCAGGCAGCGGGGTTGCAGCTTGTGCCGGTTGTGTTGGAGGTTTGGCTCTGACTGCTAAGGTGGGAGGGGGCAAGAGCAGGATGGACCTAAGGCGAGGAGCCCGCTGTTGGCCGGCGCTCAGCAGCGCCATGGCTGCAGCACGGGGCAGGTTTCCCTGCCCGGGGGCTCGAGGGAAGGGGGAAGCTGCTGGCCCGTGGGGGGCTGTAGTTACCAAAACGGGGGGAGCCCTTCCAAGTGAGGAAGGGGGCGGAAAGCTCCCCCCCCCCAGCACGTTGATGGTGTGAAGGGGGCTGTGGGTGCCAGCAGCAGCGATGGAGCCCTGGCAGGGGGCTGTGGGGCTGAGTGCTCCCCTTTGGCTCCTTGCCCCGGGGCAGCGATGCCGCGCGCCGGGCCCGTGCGGTGCCTCCAGCAGCACCGATCCTGTACAAAGGTTTATTTTTTGTATATTTTATGGCTGGAGCGGCCGGCTCTGACCTTCTCCACAATAAAGGCTCTGAAGCTGGTGCCGGGCGCCGCGGCCGCAGCCTTGCCGCGACCCGGGGCCCCGTCAGCGCGGTGCAGCCCTGACGTCAGCCTGCGGCTTGCTCGGCGCTGCAGGGGCCACGGCTCGGTCCTTATCGGGGCTCCGCAGGGCGCTGCTGGGGCGGGGGGCACCGGGGGGGTGGCACCAACCTCAGCCCCAGCACCCGGCCCCTCCGCTTGCGTCAGGGAAACGCCAGTGCCGGGCTGGGGGGATGAGGCCGTGGTGGTGCCGGTGCCACAGCCCTGCTCTGGCTGTGCCGTGGGGCTGCCCCATGGCTCTGGGCACGGGGGCCGTGGCTCTGGGCTCTGGCAGGGGGTGGCTGCCTGTGGCCCTTGTCCTACCCATGTCCATTAACCCTGGTTGGGGCAGCAGGGCCCAGGCTCTGCAGGGCAAAGTGAGGATGTGCTGAGAGCAGCCGACCCCTGATGTGCTGCCCACGAAGCACCAGCATCGCCTGCAGGGCCTTCATGGCAGGGTTTGGGGTCTGGTGAGGCCAAGAGGGAGCCCATTGGTGTCGGCGCAGGATGTTTTCCTGCAGGTCATGCTCAACAAACCCCCATGCACCCCTATGGAACCAGCTGCATTGGACTTGGTTGAGGTGCTGGAGATGCCCTTGGAGCCTCCTGTGCCTTTCTCATACCCTGGAGCACCCTGCTGGGATCTGAGGCCATCACCTGCGCCTGCTCCGGGAGCCAGCCCCACCAGGACCCTCCGTTTCCCCCTTAGCCGCAGCCAGGGCTCTGCACAGCACTGCAAACCCATTCCTGCGCCCGAGGCAGCCGCTGGGCTCACACGGATCATCCCCCCCCATTCCTCACACGGGAACCTGGCCCAGCCCAGCCCCAGGGACCCCTCTTCCCTTCCCCTCGGTGGTTCCCAGCTGCCCTCCGCCGGCTGCGGGATGAGCTGGAAACCCCCGACCGAGGAATTTTCCTACCAATATGCAAAGCCCGGGGTTGCCACAACCGCTCGCAGTGAGGAACGCTGTGTCCCGTCCCGCGCCCCTGCAGATAAGCGGTTTCGTTATCTCCCTGCTCCCACACGCCCTGCTGCATCCCTGTCGGAACCTGCCCCGCTCCCTGCGTTTACCCGGGGGGCCCGGCCCTTCGCGCATGGGGTTAATTTGCCGCTGCTCTGATCTCGGGGGCTGCTCTCTGAAGGCTCCGGTTGGCATCGGGCTGCGCGAGTGCCGCGGCCTGATTTGCAGTGGGGGAAGGCTCCTGCGCCAGGCTGGACCACCCCCTGCCCCTTGTGCTGCCCCAGGCCCCCCCTGGATGCTGCGGGAGGGATGGGCGCTGCGGAAATGGGGATGGTCGTGGCTCCAAAAGGAGGTCACAGAGTGGTTTTGCTCCTTCCCCAGCAGCGTGCTCCCCCTCCAAGCGCAGCGGGGATGGTGTCTGAGCCAACCGACGGATTAGGGGTCTCCAGATGCAGATAAGCCGCTTGGGATGAATGGGGCAGCTTCCAGGGGAAGGGGGCAGCCACCTGCCAGGGATGTGGGGACCTGGAGGTGGTGCCTCTTGTGGGACCGAATCCCAGGGTCCTGCTGGCCCCCAGCCTGTGCAACGCTGACCGTTCCCTAGGGATAAACCCACAGACAGGGATCAGAGCATGGCAGGGCCCTGCCCTGGCCCCAGCTCCTGCAGTCCCCTTGTGCCCAGGGCTGGCTGCAGCCATGAGGCGCTGCTCTGTACCTGCTGGTTTGCCAGGGGCCACATGCACTGCGGTCTCCTCCATCCTTCCCCTGTCCGGTGCGTGTGGTTGTCAAGGGGGGGAATGGGAATGGTGGGTGCTGTGCTCCAAACACCCAACAAAGCCTCCTCCTCGTCACGCCCTCATTGAGGGTGGCTTTGGGCCGAGCGGCAGAGCAGGAGCCATCGGTGCCTCCAGCCCTTGTAAAGCAACAGTCAAATATTGCAACACTCCAGCAGAGCAGCGCCAAGCAAGGTCCCGGGGGTGGCATCCCCTGCCAGCTGTGCCAGAGGTCAGACCCAGAGCACAGCACCGTCCCCAAGTGCCACCATCACCAGCCCCACCGGCAGCTGCCATGCCCGAGGGACGCAACCTGCCTGTTCCCTGCGCATCCCATCCTGGAGCCGAGTGTGGCATCTGCCTGTGCCAGCCCCAATGCCGGGGGCTCACCTTGCCCATCCAGAGACATGGTTTCCTCTGTGTCTGTTAGCACCGCACCACTGTTAGCAGGGATGGGAGCCCCCTGCATCCCTCTGCCTGCCCTTCATCCAGGCACATCCGCTCCACTGGAAACCCACCAGTGCCGGGGTGGGGTGAGCTGCCCCCCATTGTTGTCCCTAGAGGCAGGCCCCTGCTCCGAGCGCAGGAGCCAGCCCCATGGGATGTGCCCCACAGAGGTCCCAGCGTTACCTCCCTGGGCCTTCCCCTCAGAGCTGGCCAGCACCATCGCTCCAGCTCAGCCATGGCAGAGGCAGTGCCCAGCCCTGGCTCATTTGGGGTTCTTCTCACTTTCAGGTTCCTGCTTTCGTTCCCTTTCTGCCTCCTCCTCAGACCCGGCTGCTGATTCCTATTCCTGCCGCCTAGCCCTACCCACGCTTGGCTGTGCCAGCCCACATCCTGCATCCCGCATCCTGCATCCCGCATCCCGCACCCTGCACCGGAGTGAAGGGACCCCAGCTCTGCCTGCAGAGGCTTTGTTGGTGCTGGGGTGGCCGCTGCTGAACCCGGGTGACCCATGCAGTGTGTTTATGGCAGGAACCGGCTGAGGCCGAGCGGTTACTGTGGCAACCCAGGCTCTGTGCCGGCGAGGGATGCGCGGCAGCACCGTGCTGGCTGGGGGGACAAGTGAGCCCCCCCATGACCCAGCCTGTCCCAGCCCCACAGTGGGTGCGAGGCGCCCATGGCCCTGGTCCCGGCTGGGCTGTGGGTGCTGGCAATGCTTCCCCGTCCCCCTGGGCTGGGGGTGCTCTGATTCCCATCACAGCCCCACATCAGCTGTTGCTGCCCCGAGGTTTTCAGCAGGCAGAAACCTGGATGTTGTTTTCTGAGCTGGATGAGTGATGGAGAGAACAAAGAGCCTTTGCCCATGCAATAGTGTCTGATGGCTGCCGAGACCAAGTGTTTGCTGGGGCTGTTCCCAGCCATGTCCAAGCGTCTGGAACAGAGGTTTCCTGTGGAAAATCCCCCTTGGACAAAATGCCATTTCCCAGGTTTTTACTGGATCAGATCCTCCCCTCCTGCTGCCATGAGGCACTGCGGTGACAAGCTTCCAAATGTGATGAGCATCCCGGGTGCCCTCTGCTTTCCCCTGCCCATCAGCTCTGAGCCCTGTCTCCGTGCTGTCTGCCCTGGCCCTGCTCTGCCCATAGCACCATACTCCGTTGTCCCTGGGGTTTTCCATCTTCTCCCCCCCAGCAGGTCTGAGCCCTGGGATCATCCAGGCTGGCTCCCTTATAGGATCTCCCTTTCCATCCCTTCTCTACAGCAGAAATAGCTCAGCTGGCTCCAGGCCGATCCCTCTGTGTCATGCCTCGGTCCCAGGGGACAGTGGGGCCATCTTGACATGGGCAGGCTCTTCCCTGTGCCCAGTGGCTTCGGCAGCATTGGGTGCATCCCTCTCTCCCTGGAGGAGGATTTCTGGCCTGTGTCAGTGAAATGGGCCTGGGCGCCAGGACAGCACCTTCCTCCGAGGCTGGAGCAGCCCCATGGCTGCCTTGGGAAGAGGGACCACAAGGCAACAGCCTCAGCTCTGCGGCTGCCCATGGTGCTCCTTCCTGCTCCGGTCTGCAGAGAGCCCGGAGTGAACAGTGCTGAGGGCGAGGAGCTGGGGCAGGCACTGTGCCAGGGGCTGCGGTGCCAGCACAGCCCTGGCAAAGCTTCGCCCTCACTGCATTTGGGACTGAGTGGGAAAACACGAAGCTGTGACTAATCTGGGGATTCATCTGGTTTTCATCAGCTGGGCTGCATTGTCACAATGGGGTTTTCTGGCTTCAGCACGGGTCTGAGAGTATGCGGGTCCCAAAGCAGGGATGGGTCGAGGTTGGGGTCCTCAGACAGACCCCACTGCCAACCTTGAGTGGATGGGCAGAGGCTGCGCCCTGCTCCAGCTTTGCCTTTGCCTGGGAACTGCGCATCCCAGGAGCGGCAGAGGGATGCGGAGCAGCCTCTTGCACAGGATGCGCTCTGGGGAAGGGTGGGCAGCAGCCCCGGGGACCTCTCCCGAGGCTGCCTAAATAAATACTTCCACTCCTGAGCACTAATTGAGACCCTCGAGATGTGGCTCAGAGGCGGAGGCTGCCGGGCCGCGGCCGCGCTCCCGCTCCAAGCACAGGCCCTTTTCTTGGAAACCAATTACGCAGCCCCACGCTCCCGCTCGGCCCTGGGCACGCAGCGGCGCTCCGCATCCCGCTGAGCTCATCTGAGGTGACAACGTGTTTGCCCACAGCTTGGCCCGGACACCGCTTACCTCCCCAGAGGCTTTCTTGAGGCTTCCTAAGGACCAGTGCAAGAGAGGTTCTGCTGACAATGGGGACTCAGCAGGGCCGGGGATGGGAGCAGGCTCTGGCGCTTTGCTGTCCTCAGTTGATTGGAAAGTCCATCCCTCCTGCCCTGCCTGCGGCACTGGTGCTGCCCATTCAACCCTCTGGACATTGATGTGCTGCTCCCACACGCACCAATGGAGCACTCTCCACTTTCTCTCCTATTACCAATCTTTCCCTTTTCCTTTCAACACGGGAGTGAGAAGCGAGGGAAGGGGGAGAGGGAAGGGAGGATGCTTTGTGCCCATCATCCAGCCCTCCCAAGCACGTGTGGCTGTGCAGGTCTCCGGGACTGCCATGTCCCTGGGACCCTGCGGATCCTTGCTGTGCCCAGCCAGGACCCACCAGCCACAGACGTTGCGTGTGACCTTGATTTCCTCGGCTGGAGCAGCCGGAGCCTGGATGACTGTGCCGATGGGTTATGTGGGCCAGGGATTGTGAAAGCTGCTTGTCCACGTGATGCAGCTCGCTGCAGCCAAGGCAGGGAGGGCAGGGGGTGCAGTCCTTGCACTGGTGCTCCCATTCCTTTCCTTTGTCTTAGTGGAAAAAGACCGCGTGGGAGATGCTGGCCCCATGTTGGGTGCCTGTCGCTGGCTCTCTGGGGTCCCAGGTCACATCCCCACGAGGCCTGGGGCGCAGCAGGAGCACTGGGAACAGCAGCCGGCACTCCACTGGGAGTGGCTCCACAGGGATGTGTCAGCCCCATGCGCGTGTGATGCCTCCCGGGTGCACGAGCGCAGGCAGCAAAGCACCTGATGGGAGCTGGGAGCGCCTCGGGCTGGGGCTACTCATCCACTTGGGTCATCCCATTGGTCCCCACTGCTCTGGCACAGTGAGCAATGCCAGGAGGAAGTGAATGGAAAAGCACCGGTTTGCGGCTGGCATTTGCATGGGAGCAGGTGCCAGGGTGGTGCCTGCCCAGCCCTCAGATACTGATCTCATGGGCTGTGGAGCTGGGCAGGCAGTGAGGAGCTGGGCTGGAGAAGGGCGGTTTGGAGGTGTCAGAGTCCCCAAGGCTGTGGCACCATGGCCAGGTTGTGGCTTTGCTGGATGGACAAGGATCCCTGAGCATCCTGCCTTGTTCCTGCTGCAGCTTTCGGGGCTCACAGCGCTGTGCCCCAGGCTCAGGCCATGGCTGCTGCACGCTCCCAAAGGAAGGAGGACTCTAATACAAGAGCAGTAGAAAATAGAAATGGAGAGGTGAGGCCTCGGGGCTGCGCTCATCCAGAGCTGCAGAGGGAATTGCAATCGCTGGCACATCAACTGCCCCAGGACCGATCCTGTCCCTGCACTGGCACTGGGGCAAGGAGAGCGAGCCTGTGCCTCCCGGCTGCCCCGGGCTGGCGCTGGGCATTCCCAGCCCCGGCAGGGGCCACCCCGCTCCTCCCAACCCCCTGAATTTCCCTCCGGAGTGTTTTCAGGCCGCAGAGTAACCGGTAACGAAAGCGAAAGCCCAGGAGATCCCATGCGGCTGCCGAGAGCGCTCGAGCAGAGACGAGCACACCCAGTATTGCTTCCTGCGCAGCAGCCACCCTGCGTGGGGTGCCCCGTGCTGGGGTGCCCCATGGCCTCGGGGGGGTGTGGGGTGTTGGTGGGAGCTCTGTAAGACCCCCTCGAGGTGGTTTTCTCATGGCTGCTGCCACCTTTTTCTGCTCTGGGGAGCCCAGAGGAGCCGGGGGTGCTGTGGGTCTCCTTGCAGCTTGCAGGGGATGTGGCAGAGGGGGATGCATTGGTGCCCATTTCCCTGCCTTTGCTCCCGGTATCCCTGCCCCGTTGATGCCCAGGGCTGCAGCAGCACTGGGACCCCACTGCTCTCAGCCATGCATATGGCCTCATGGCATCAGCCCAGGGCCTGCACAGGGGAGAGGACACCGGGGCCCAGGAACCCAGACCAGGGGCATGCAGGAGCCCAGGGCTGGCACAGACGGACCCTGCCATGTGCCCACGTCCTGCAGCGGCCCCCAGACCCCCGTGTGCTGCGTTACCGGGATGGGAATCCCAGGGTGGTGGCATTGCCCATCCTGCGCTTGGAGGGATGGAACAGCCCTTCCCTCCCCGTACTCCCATGCAAATCCTGCCAGGGCCCACCGGGCTCCCATGGAAAACCCGGGCACAGGAGCAGCTGCTGCTCTGCGGGGGTCAGGCAAGCGGGAGCCGAGGCCTGCAGGCAGGGGGGAACCACCGGGAAGTACTGATGGGTGCAACGGCACCAGCGGCTGCCGGGGGCCACGGTGGCAGCGGGGAAGAGCCCCTCCCGTGGGCAGGGATGGTGGGAGGGGGAGACGGACAGAGACCCGGAGGGTTCAGACGTGGGTCCCGGTGCCAGTCGAGGCTCCTATCTGTGCCTGGCGCTGGTGCTGGCTCCTGCCAGTGCCCGGTCCCGGTTTGGGCTTTGGCGGTACCCGGTGCCAGGCTCCGGTGCCGGTTTGTGCCCCACCGTGGCCGCCGCTGAAGCCCGCGGCTGCTCGAGGCGCTGCCCATGCCCGTGCCCGCTGCCCGGTGCCGTTACCCGGGGCCGAGGGCCGGCGCGGGGCGGTGCC
>WYDI02024605.1:14638-24790 GCA_009867235.2 Psittacus erithacus | reverse complement strand
GGAGCCTTCTCTTGTCCAGGCTGCCCCAGCCCAGCTCTCTCAGCCTGGCTCCAGAGCAGAGCTGCTCCAGCCCTCTGGTCACCAGCCTTGCCTGGCCTCATGGTTTGTGTAAACCCTGTCTAATCCTGACCAGAGCCCGCAGACTGAAGCATGGGGAATAGGCTGAGCAAATAAATAACTTTGCTTCTGCAGAATTATTGCTATGACTAAAAGGTTTCAGCCACCATCTGCTGAAGTCAGGGAAGTTTCCATTGACTTCAACAAGTGCTGGATCACAATTTGCTTAAGTGTTTCCAGACTGGCCCTTCCAGCAAACACCTTGGCCAGCCATTCAGTATGAGAGGAGCACATCAAATATTGGAGTATTTGCATAAGGAAAACAGATAAAAATTGAGGCAAGCTTTGGTTCTTGGTTCTATTGTTTGGTCAGCTTGGTCTTTAGCAGTTACTGGGTAGGTCGGTAGCCAGGGAGATTTAACAAACAAAGGATTGTAATAGGAGTAAGGTAAAGTGATAGCATTATAACACAAGGTTTTACTTAACAGAGCAAAGGGATTTGTGATGGTATGTGTCAGAGACGCCTAAACCATGTTTATTGTTATCTTACTCTACATAATTAGCCTAACAACGGTCTTTGGTGTGGGGCTTACCAGGAGGTTCATGTGCCCTGTTTGCAAAGATGGCTTCCAGGCATCACATTGAAATTGGGCTCCTTTATTAATCTCAGCTTTAGATCTTGGTCTCAGAAAGAAAGGAATTCCAAGTGCCCAGAGGCTGACACTGGTAAAGCCAGGGCTTTCGTGGCACAGGTTTTCCAAGCGTGACAGATTTCATCTCACTTGAGTCTGCAGCTAGAATCAAATCAATTAGAAAGCTGAGGACCATGAAGAAACACACACAACTGGATTTGATCATGCATAGGCACAGCATGGGCTGGGACTTACAGCAGTTGCCTGCAGCTCAGGGGACCAAATTCCCCACCCTGGTACGAAGTTCTTGCTTGGCTTTGGCTGAGTCACAACACCAGTCCCTTGGGTGCTACCTGCCTGGCTCGGCGCTGCTGGCTCTGCTATGGACATGGTCCAGACAGGAGCAGTTGTGCTCAGTGCATGCAGCCCCTCGCTGAGCTGGTTTGTGGCTGCCTTCACCCTGTCCATCACAAGGCTGGAGGAGGTCACCTTGTCCCACTGTGCTTTGGCTTCCCCTGTGTACAGAAAGATGCAATAGCATCTTTTGCTTCCCTTGTTTCCTAGGGATGAAATGTTATCAAAGACATGTGAGCACCTTGGCTTCTGTTTCAAACGCAGCTTTGCAACAACAGGTCGAAAGAGGGCAAGCTTCCAGACACAAAAGCATCCCGTGGAGAAGATTCAGGTTCAAAAAGCAGAGCTGAAGACATGGCAGCACTGCAGGGGACTCACACAAACCTCTGCTGCCACAGCTTCTTCCAGTCTGCTCTGCTCAGATGAGGGACAGGACACAAGGCTCACGCACACCTTGTTCAAAGCCCCTCTCCACGTTTCTTGTAGCCCATTTAGATACTTACTACTCAGGTCTATGCTGATGACAACGCATAAAAACCAGGTCACACCTTTCTGTCTCTTCTGCTTGTTTCTCGTGTCCAACAGCATTTTTACTTTCTCCGTCACATCAATTTTCCCTTTGCTAAAGAAAGATTGTATCAAACTTATAATGCTATTTCTGGTAGCCTTTGTCACCCGGTATCAAACAAATGAGCAGCATCCCCTGAAACCATACGCTCGTGTTAGCTTCATAGGCAAACAGTAAACCTGTGTATGCTTAAAAAAGGCTTTGTTTCACAAACAACAAAAGAGAGGAATCATCATGGGAACGTCACAGCAGTTTGGCACTAAGGAAATTATGAATGCAATTTCCTGAGCTTTGAGTGCTGGAGGAGCTGCAGAAGAGAGCTGTCAGGCAGCTTTCGGTGCCCAAAGGTTTTGGACCCGATACCCAGCTATGGGAAGTTTTCCTGTGCTGAACTTTCGCTCTCCTTCCAGTTGGGATGGGATTTTCCAGGGGTTCGGCTCAGCTGGCACGGAGGGAGCATGGGTGTGTTTCCTTTGGGTTAAACTGAGTTTGCTGGGAGTATTCCTCAGGCGAAAATGAGAGCGCGCACTGCTGAAGTCTGCTGGAGAAAGGGGATTTAAAGATGGTTTGAAATCAAAGCTGAAAGAGACCCAAGAGCAAGGCTCTCTCTGCATCTCTGGCTGTAGAGAAGCTGTGTTCCTGCCGCTTCCAAACTGAAAGATGTTTATTTCCCCTTGGCAGCTCCAGCGAGGGCTGGGAACAGAAGAAACTGAATCAACAGCAGGGAAAAGTATTTGGCATTAGAGACTTTGGATGTGAGGAAGAACACGAGAGCTATGGAGAGACTTAGATACAGATGAAGGAGCCTCTCTCAGGAGAGCAACACACAGCAGCGAGGGGCGCCAGAGCCATCCCCCAGAGGACAAAGCACATCCAGAACCAGCTCTGGTTGCTGAAACACACAACCCAGTGCCCTGGGTGCTGCCAGGCTGGACCCACTGCTCAGCGATGCCCCTGCCTCCCTTCAGAGGGCTTCCTGCCCCTTGAGCCATGCCGTGGGTGTCCTTGGCAACTGGGAGCCACAAACATCAATGGCAGGAGCCAAACACGAACCCTGGTAACTGGGCTGTAAATATTTACACACCGTGCCTCGGCTTTACTCCTGCTGCTGCACCAGGAGCACGGCCAGCCCTGCGAGTCCAGGTATTAACTGTCCTGCTTGGGGTGGTCCAGGACTTCCAAAATCCCCATCGTCTCAGCGTCCTGAGTGCCCCACTCCCGGGGGGCAATGGATGACCCTTATCCCAGGCAATGGTGCCAATGCATCCTGCTCTGGCCTGGGTGTATCCGCAGGGTTAGATTTGCCCTCCATTCCCCCATCAGCAGAGCTTTGTAGCCCAGCCGGCTCTGTGCTGCTGCAAACACAACTGCTCCAATGTCATCCTGGCAGCAGCGTCAGGCCCCCAGCTGGGCTCTCCTCCTTAGGGCAATGAAATTCAGCCTCGCAAGCATGGCTGAGGCCCAGTGCTGGCAATGGGATCTCAAATCAAGTATCTGTCAAGCCAGGCTGATCCGTTTTTTCCAGGGGATATTTACTCAACCCCTACACCCCTGTCACGAGTGCCATCCGTCTGTTATCAGCTCTGTCATCAGAGCGCAGACAGATTTCAGCTGCAGCATCAAGTCACTGATGGGAGCTGAGTTTAGGCATCTAACTGTGCCAAGCAGGCCTGGCTTCTCTCGAGCAGGACAATAGCATTGAGCCCATTAAGGCATCTGACCCAGGGCGAAGGCATTTTATCGACAGCAGATCTCCCAGCAGCAAAGCTCAGCCCGGGGAACCGGCCCATGCAAAGCAGAAACGGAGTCACAAGGGAAACCCATTTGCCTTCAGTGGGAGTTTGGACCTTCTCATGTGAGCAGCAGACGCAGCTCTGAAGCTCCAGGGTGGAAACCAGGATCCAGACCTACCTTGTGCATTTGCAGCGCTCTATCACTTGATCTGCCTCATCAGAGGGTTTTGCCCTTTGAGCAATGGACAGCAATGCAAACAGCGACCTCAGACCTCTCAATCATTTAGCTAAATAGCTTTAGGATGTTTGTGTCTGTTCCAAAGCTAAAAACCATGCCGGACTGTCTGGAGAAGGGAAGAAGGCTGTATTAAATCCAGCCCTTCTGTCACTGAGATCCAGAGGCATTCCCAGTTCCCTCTTAATATACATCTCCAAAACTTCAAAGGCTGGGAGAATTCACACAATATATCCAAAGGCACCACTGATTAATATTAACTGCCTGGGAGAAGGGAAAAGCGAGTGATGCTGCATCTGTTGTTCTCCTTCCTCTTGCGCCCAGGGGAGTTTCAGGAGCAGTATCACAGCAGAACAGATTCAGCCATCCATGGGCTAACCATGGGCTGTGGACCCCAGGCCACAGAGAGAGATAGAAGGGAAAAGATGTCCCAGGCAGAAGGATCAGGCAGAATTCAGGCTGCAGGAGTCCCTCATGGACAAGAAGGGCTGAGGGTACCTGCAGCTCTTGGACATAGTTTAGCACGTGCTTATAGGGCAAGGGAAAATATATCGGCTGCTGCCTCAGCCTGGGCACAGTTACACTGCAAAATGCTTTGATGCTCGGCTGGGTGGTGTTTTCCTTCTCCCAAAGCGCCCTTTGCAGTGTGATGCCTTCCCAGTTCAGCACAGTGCCCATGGGGGTAGCTGCAATGACCAACCTCGCTGCTGCTGCAGGTGAAAGGGCCGACAGGCGGCATAAAGCCGACAGCTTTAACTTCTAACTCATCTTTGTCTGCATTCCTGGGAGCTGATGCATGCAGGAAAGGGAGCAAGGTTCACACGTGTTCTTCAGAGTAGCTATGACCACACTATGCTGTGAACCACACAGGGATAGGAGTCTGCAACCATAAATGGGCTCCTGGGGCTGGAGCATCGCTGGCAGGAGGAAAGCTGCTGGAATGTCCTATGAAAAGCCAATTAACGGAGACCAAATCCTTTTGTATATGTGCGTGTCTCAATATTGGATAGCAAATTCCAGGCTCTGCTACCCCAGGGTCCTGACCCTTACAGAGCCTCCTGCAGTCATTAAGGGATCTTGTAGCATCTGACCCAGGCTCTAAGTGTGCAGCATGGAGTGAGGAAGAGCACCGAGATGGAGCTGTACAAGAGCTGCATGTCCCAAAATAACATGCTCCAGAGCCTCAGCTCCCAAACCAAGGGGAAACCTTGGCGCACCTTTGGTGCAGAAGTTGTTGTGATTGTCAGTAAGAGCAATATCTCTTTATTGATGCTGATGCTGTGTGTGAGGTTTGAAACAGCTCTGATACCCAGCAGCACCTCCAGCCAGGGCTGCAGCTCACCTCTGAGGGGCTAAAACTGATCCTGCAAGGAGCTAGTGAACATTAACCTTAAACTCCTGACTCTGAAAGCCTAACAGTGGGGAAAAAACACCAACAAGCAGCTGGCCTTAAAGGGGAATGCAGGATTGCAGGGGGATGTCCTTTGTTTTCTTGTTGCTCAGTCCTCATTTTGGCTGCATGGATGGGACCTTTGCTTTATTAGTTTGCATCTAGATGCTGCAAATGGCAAAAGAATATAGAATATAGGCCCAATTCCTATTCAAATATTCTGCATGTCTCCTGTTTTCTGCCCTCTTGAGCTGCAGCACCACAGCTACGGTCATCCATACGCACCTCGATTAGATGATCTTTGAAGGCTCCTTCCAACCCAAATGATTCTATGATCCCTATGTACAGTCTTTGACACAAGATCACCTCAACTGCCTCCAGACTGTGGCTGCAAAGGGGCTCGGGGTGGAAGAGCAGTCAGTGGGGCAGGAAGGTCTCTTCTTTCTGCAGGTAAAGCCTTGAGATGGATGGTGCATAAGGCATAGTGAACATGGAGGGGATGGAGAAGGCCTCTGGATGGTGGACACAGGGCCTGCAGGGACACGGTGGTGGTGGACAATTACTGTGCTCTCCAATATTGCCACCTAGAGGAGCGAGCAAGGACAAGAGCTCATTGCATGAGGTGAGGAACAGAAACAAAAAGCTTGCTGCTTCTTTAGTTTCCTTCCCATAAATGCTTCCCTAGCACGGCACAAAGGCAGAGGGCAGCCAAATGCTGTCCGTGCCTTGGGCATGGGGATACAGCATCGCTTTAGAAACAGCCCTGTGCTTTTTGGGGCTGTAGATACAAAGCATTCTCCCATTTCAGTGATCCCCACATGAACCACGTGATGCGATAGCTTGACTGGAAGCTGTCTCTCATCAGCTCAACCTCAACTGAACTGATATAATGGGGACAAGTCAGCGAGTGGTGGCTTTACCCACCAACCTGCAGTGCATCCACTCCCCAGGGTACGCAGGGATCTGCCTCATTCCTTCTTCCAGTGCCTTTGGACAGCACCTATCCAGAACTTTTTTACATGGCTGAAACGACATGGGCACAGCAAGCCCATCCCAGAGGATACCTGCCTACATCCGCTGCTCCTTGGTTTAGTTACACGCCCGAGTACAACCAAACCTGAGTTGCACAGTGTGTGTGCAGCAGGATTAACGGTGTTTACTTCGATTGCCAGGGTTTGGGGGTGTGAGATTAGCATCATTTAACAGTACAAGATAATAAACACCGTTGTCTCTTGTCCCACTCCTGTGACTTCAGTAGCACAGAACACCCATGACCAGCAGGATGCTGGACAAGCCCCTTCTCGCTTGCACGCTCATGGTACCTTTGTGTGCTGCAGTCAAGGCTTTGGCAAAGCCCAGCCTGAGAGCTCAGCACTCACCTTCCCACATGAGGACCACAGTCCCTTTGGAAAGCAGAACTGAATGCCCTCACTGTCTGCTGCTACGGATAGGAGACAAGTGTTTAAGGAGGTTTCAGGGGCAATCCTGCTGAGGTGATACAGAGCCATGAACAATGCACTTTTACACTATCCAAAAGCCAAAGGTTGTCCTTTATGAATCACAGGCCTCAAAAACAGGTTTAGGTGCCTTCTATATTGAAGGACTGTAAAGCATTTGAACAACTAACCTCTTCAGCTGCTCTGACAGCACACAGCACCGAAAGTATGGTTCAGATGGGAGACTGAGGCTGGCATCACCTGCAAATTCAACAAGAACACAGGACATGAAGGCCCACAAGAGCTCAGCAGCCCTATGTTCTGCCTTACCTGTTGGCCAAAGGCCATGGACAAAGAGCTGAGGAGGCCAAGCAGCACATCATCACTTTGCTACAGATTTATTTCCGTGGGAATTAATGAAACTGTACACACAATTCCAGAAAAAATAATAATAATAATAATAACCTTTTATAGCCCATAATCCTTCTTTCACAGTACAACGCAACAGGAAAGGATTTAGTCAGTGTAAACAGAAGGTCCAATAGTGATCATCAGCTATCACACATCAGCTGCACAAACACCACAACTACAGAGTTAATGCCATTACCACACACATTGACAGTACCAGGACAAATCATAACTTTACCTACAATGCTTTTTCATGTGCAAAAAGCCATGAAAACTCAATTTACAGAAGGGTACCTTCTTCTTTGTGGGTGCTGTTGCTGCCTCCTCGGGGCTGCCTCATCCATTTGGCAAAAGGTCTTCAAGGTACCCTTAACTTCACCTGCAGCACAACCCATCAGTGCCTCTGGAAACCAGGCACTCGTGTGCTCTCGGCTGCAGCAGGATAAAGCAAATACCCAGCTGAGGAGGAATCCAAGTCATTTATTAAATCATTCCTGAATTTCGGCTTAGATTCATCCCTGCACCACGACTATTCACAACAGTCCTGGTTCTCTGGATCATAAGTTCACAGAACCAGAGCAGAACCATCCTGCACCAGCACCAGCTTTGTAAATTGGATTCACAGTCAGATGCTACAGGAAAAACCAAGAGGTAGCTCTTTATCATACCTCTGTGAAAAGGCAAACCGAACAAGGAACAGGATGTCGCAGTGATGCAGTGAACCTAAAGGCAACAGGTACCTACGGTGGTTTTTTTACTTTTTTGGGTTTTTTTTACTTTTTTGGTTGGTTTTTTTTTTTTTAAACACATGAAGTTAAGTCATAGACATCATAGAAAATGCACACTTTATGGAATTCCTGCATAGTAGGAAACAAAGAGGCTAGCACTAATCCAACAGCTACGTTAACAGTGAGACTGCCGCTTACCGGTGCAAGGAAGATGCCCTATCTATATATTAACAAAGCCTCCTCCCTTCTTAGAGGAGTCCTATGGCAACACTGAGATGTTTTGTTCAGAAGGAAAAAGAAAGCATTTTCTTGGGGTTAAACTGCCAAAATCATTCAGTTTCACATCCGTCAATTTAAGGCAATGTTACTGAGACCTGAGAAAATGAAAAAGCAAACAGAAAGGGTAAGTTTCTTTTCCCAACTCTCTCTCTTTCTCTGTATATATACATATATAGTGTGTATATATAAAATATATACATTTCAAGTGTGTGTATATATATATACACACACACACACACATATATATATATACACACACACTTGAAATTTCCTGTCTCCTCCAGCTCTCAGGTGGTGCTGGGGAAAACAACCACGGGGACACTGCTGTGAGGTCTCAGGCTCCCATCCTGAGAGGCGCAGTTTGTTCCAAGGAGACCTAATGGGAGTGCTTGGACTTGTCTGGCTCTTTCCCATATATTCTCTTTTTAAACACCTCTGTTGAAGCCCTCTGGAGAGGGTTAACTCCAGAACAGGCTGTAGTGCACCGGTAACCCTGACCGGTTTGTGTGGCCAAACTGGAGCTAAACCAGACAATAAAGTTACATATAGGAAATTGCTGTGATTCCCCCTTGTCAGGAGAAGAGGGATGTCAGGGTTAACAATTTCACTGCATCTTTAGCCATTTCCCACAGCGACAGAGTAAATCCTTTAACACGAGTGTGGAATCGCCAGTTGTTCCGTGCTCTTCCTTGGAAAAGAAGAATTAAAATGAAAATTCAAACCCAAAACCATCAACTTGCAAACATTTCTCATTCAATGGTAATTGACACGAGCGAGACGGGGTGGGGACTGCAGACACGCAGCATGCTAAGGAGTTATGACACAAAGTGCAATGGTTTTTGACTCTACAAGAGGACGGATGGGCAACTCCCCTTCAAGTACCAGCTCGATGCTCACTGAATGCCTCTGCAGAGGGCCAGAGGTACCGTGTCAATCTGTAGCTGTAAAGCTTGTGTTTGAGGTTGGCCAAGCTTCACGGCCCCGGGGCGCAGCTCTGCACATCTCAGCTACATCTGTGACTGCAGGAGGAGAGATTGGCGCACACAGAGACATGGTCACTTCCCAAAATGTGGAATTGCGTTGCCAGTTGAGGATTTGGTGGTGGGTTGAGCCTCAGCTGAAAGATGGACGCAGCCCTAAAATCTGTGTAGTTTCTGTAGGATCAGCTCCTTCTCCTATACATGACTACAGGCACAAACCATCCCTCTCTCCTGCTCCCATCCAAGCAGGCAGGCACTCAGCCCTTGCTGTCAGCTTTGACCAGTGCCTGCCATTAGCCGGCTAAATAAAGCAGGACTTGGGCAGCAGGGCACCAAAAAGCAGGAGGTTTCCACATCCCAGCTCAGGTTCCCACAAAGTGAACAAGTTTATAACAAGTTTATCAGCAGCTACTGCCCGGTGAGAGGGTGTGTGGCGTATTTCTGGCTCCTACATCAAACGTGACTACCCAAAGATCTGAGACCAAAAGAAAAGGTAACAATCCTCATCTGAACAGAAAGCGATTTCCACTGCTCACCTCTTCCCTACCCTCCTCTCCCCGCCTCAAAGGCTGAACAGGGAGTCAGCTCCTTTACTCACCCCGCTGGGAACTAAACCCTTTGCCAAATCACACATTAAAGAAGCTCACTGTGTGCAAAAGACTCGTACGCTAAAACAGTTCCACCCTACACAGTGCAGTCAACACAGTTTTAACTTAAATTTGCAGCTTGTTCTTTACAAGTGCTCGGCAGAGAATATTTATATTCTTCTGACACCATATAAATAATATTTATACAGCTTAGACATTTTGAGACATGCATTAGACTTTAGGTAGTACATATTTCTTGATCATATATGCAAATATTACTGTCAATCAAACCAAGCAACCTTATGCTGGACCGTGCCTTGCGTTATCCAGGACGTTTGACGGTGGCTCTGAATCGTCCATGGGGAGGACCAGGCGCGTTCCTCGGATCACGAGTTCATGGTCCCCAAAAGCAAGCTCCCGATCCAGCGCATCCTCAGAGCTGTTGCCCACGAAGCGCCGGGATGTGCCGCTGGATGCCACGGAGTCGGTGTTGACGGTGGAGTCCCCATAGGTCAGACTGATGTCCCCGTCGTTCAAGATGAGGTCAGAGTCATCGTCCTTCAGCTGCTCCTGATTCTGGGCAACAAACAGAGGGAAAGTGCTGGTTAACTCTTCCTGAGTACTTGTGTTTACAGCAGCCTCCCAGTACCTAAAGGGAACCTACTGGGGAGGGGCTTTTTATAAGAGTAAGTAGGGACAGGCCAAGGGGAATGGCTTTAACCTGCCAGAGGGGAGACTGAGATGAGCTCTTAGGCAGAAGCTCTT
>WYDI02024605.1:0-11646 GCA_009867235.2 Psittacus erithacus | reverse complement strand
GCTTGGAGCAAGCTGCTCCAGTGGAAGGTGTCCCTGCCCGTGGCAGGGGTTGGAGCTGGAGGAGCTTTGAGGTCCCCTCAACACAAACCATTCCATGATTCAGTGACATCCACCACTGGAGGAGACCACAGCACTTTCACAGTGATGATTTAAGCTTAAGCATACGCTGTGAAGCTGGGGTTACCACCAGCCCAGAAAGGCAACCCCTCCTCCTGCCCCATGCTGTGCACTGAAGCGCAAGGCAGGAAGAGTTCATTCCTACACCTCAAAACAAGGTATTCACACCACCCAGCCAAAGGGAGCCCTGTCCTGCCCAGCCTCTTCTCCAGACACTGCCCATAAGAGTCTTAGAGTTGAATAAGGACTATTTCCAGGCGCTCAGGGCCAAGGAAGTGCAGATGGGCCACGCCGTTGGAGGCAGGGATGCGATAATGTACCAGCAAACATCATCATGTGCTGTAAATTTGTTCCAATCTTATTTCTTCTCCCCAGATTCAGTAAAAATGACAGTGGGTAAATATTGGCAGCTCTTCCTAGGAAGATAGCAAGCTGTATTTGCACACATTAAGGAAATTGCTCTTCCTATGCCTCCCATCACAATCCACCTCTGCACACAGAGCAGACGGAAACGCTGGGGAGCCTCAGAAACACTGGTCCTCTGGCTGCAAAGATAACCACCCTGCTCTGAGTGCTACAGCAGAGTGGGCAGAGAATGCTGCTGCCTCCCCAAAGCAAAGCATACATTGCAAGTCAGGAATATCGCACACAGACAAGCACAAATAAACAAGTGAATGATGAGAGGACAGAATAGAGGAGTGAGAGAAGAATAAAAACACCATTCCCCATCATCTGCTCCCCCTGCCAGGTCCTTTTTCCACCCCAAGAATTATTTGTCCTCTGTGAAGCTCAGGCCATCACCGCTACCACAACCCCTCTGACAGTCCCTGGCACTCCACACTTCACAGCTGGTTTGAAGCTTGAAGCCAAGTCTCATTCCCAAAGATTATTCAGCAAACTGAAAGCAGCAGCAGTTGAGATGGATAAAAAAGAGAATCTAATACTCATTCTGTCTGCATAGCCTGCGAGATACAAGAATCACCAGCTCCTTCATATTGCTTTTCATCTTTGAAGCTGTGTCTTTTAATACCAGCACCCAGATGGCAAAAATAATCTTGGAGCCAGTATTCAGAGCAGCCTTGAATAATATGGAAAATGCTTCCAGCTTTCATGTGCTGTCCTGAGCATCATTAACTTGCATAAGAGATGTATTTCATGATCCCTCTCATGAACGAGCTATTTCAGCAGTGAGTCAGTTCCTGCTGAAGAGGACATGATTTCAACCTAACCACCCAAATGGCATTCCCCATCTTCTTCACCCCCTCCATCCCTCAGGCTCCCAGGGGAATCCAGCAGACCCCACTGCAAGCCTACATGCCAGCACTGGCAAAGATAACAACATCACACGCAGCAGCATAAACCTCAGCGCAGGCAAAGGGTGCAACTAATTCTGCACATGTGAACTGGCTTCCCTGGGATATGGAAAACATTCCTTCAAAATCCTTGGTTTTCTGAGACATGCCAGGGCTGAGAGTTTGTTTCCATTAGCATCAGCTGGTAGAACGGGAAATCCTTCCTCATAGCATCACAGGCATCTATTGTAGCCTTAACTGTGCTATTTGACCAAAAAAAGGCTTTTTTTTCAGGGTCAACCAAGCCATTAACAGGAAATAAATGGCTACAGTGGGCAGTCCCCATTCTCAAAGCCACTCCTGGTGCATGACAAAGCCTGAGCTTCAGCACCATGATCTGAATGCCCAGGAAGGGAGAGAAGACAGAGGGAAGAAAAGCAAAGCTGGGAACAGAATCTCCATCTCCTTCAAATAAGCAGCACAGGCAGCACCCCATGGGAGAAATCCCCTTCTAAAAATAAGGCCAGGCTGAGGAAAACCCCACACATTGCAGAGAAAAACACAATCTGAGAATGAGGAACCTCTCCCTTTGCTATTTATATCTTATACAATGGGCTCCAAAGGATACGAAAGCCCCCACCACGAAGGTAGGGTTAAAGACGTGGTTCTGGAAGGTGAACAGTGCGAGTCCCATGTAGGAGAAGATGAAGTTTTCAGCCAGGAAATTCAGCAGCTCAAACAACTGAAAGGGAAAAACAAATGAAAAGTGAGTGAGACAACAGAGGTTGAACAAGAAACACACAGGAGCCCATCCATCACACAGTAAATACTTCTTCAGATGCAACCCTCATAAAACCCATCTGTAGCAAGACAGATGCTCCCCATTGTGGCTAGAGGGGAGGAAAAGACAGTGGACTTGAAATTCAGAGAGGCTGAAGAGCTCTCACCTGCTTAGTTCTGTGCTGGGACTCTGTAGATAAGTTGTTATAGGTATAGTGGGCCTGTGTGATCCCGCAGAAGAGGACAGCCACCACACCTGGGGAGCAGAGCATCACGTTAGACTCCTGATCATGAAAAGGGAGCTGAGCTGCATCCCAATGGCACAGGGGATTTAATGCAATAACCCCAGCATAAATAAAGTGGAGGGAGAGCCCTGGCTGCAATCAATGCTGGGAGAAGCAAAACTCAACAGCCCCATCATCCCTGCAGATCTCCATCCCAGACACAGGGCTGTGCTGGAGCTTGCCTGTAAAGCCACATGCTTCAGCCAGCAGGAATGTGCTCCAGGACATCAAGAAGAACAAGCCTGTCTCCAGCAACGGGAACTCCCGAAGTTTGGTGAACTTGGTGACGTTGCAGATGGTTAAGGACAATTTGGAGAGGAACTAGAGGCTGAAAGCACACCAAATCCAGTTGTGCATCACAGCAGCACTACACAGCCTGCCCCTAAGGAAGCTATGGCACTGCCTTTGATGAATTAAGGCAAAGAATCATGCAACGCTGCATCTGGGTGAGATGCAGCACAGCGACAGACGCTGCTTTGCAAACACTTGGCAAAATGCAACAAAAGGATATTAAAGCTGTCACAACTCCGGTAGCTGCTCCCATTGCAAAAGAGCCACTGAATATCCCCAGGAAGATCCCGATGGACTTGAACATCGCTGTGACATCGAATGTGTGGCTGTTGTCACCCGCTGGCTGGTACGCAACAATTGAGCTACAAGAGGGAGGAAAAGCACACACAAGAACAAAACAGCCCTTAGTCTGGATGGAGAGGCACCTCCACAAAGCTACGTAAGCCAACACTGAGCTTGAGAAATCAGGGAGACAAAACCCGAATCCCACACCGCAGTTCCTTTGGGATCACAACAAGCAGCAGCAGCAGCATTCCCACCCTATCCCAGGGAATTTGGGATCCCCTTCGCTCCTCACCAGCCTTCTGCTGTTCAGCCACCCCTCCTAGGCACAGCTCTGCATTTGCTCGCTCTAGACATTAGAGAGCATCAAACCAAAGCCCATTTCTTGCACAATCTCTTGCAAATGCATTTGCTAAGTGACAGTCCATCATTTATGATGGGATTTTGGGGGTTTGGCACCAGCTCTATAAAGTCAGGCACTCTGCAACCACAAAGCATTCGAGTGGGAAGCCTCCATTTCTCCATTGACTCCACAGCGGCGGCTGATGTGAATATCCCCTGGAGAGCTATAATTTATTCTGCTTTACCACATTTAGCGCGCACTGCATTTATCTGGCACCGTTCTGAGTTCTGAAGTGAAACGTTGCAGGCAGGAAGTCAAAGGGCACCGGGCTGCTTCACAACAGCAGCACTCTCATCTTCACCCACCAAGCTCCAAAAGGCCTTTGTGGTGAGATGGCAAACAGGTTTGCTCCCTCCTAGCTCCGGGTGAGCTGAGCCTTGCATCAGCCCTTCCACTGTTTTATTTGGAAGGGCTGAGATACGGGGCAGGGCTTTATCCATCTCCTAAATGGGGTTGGAACTGGATGATCTTACGGTCCTTTCCATCCCAAACCATTCTGTGATTCTAAATCCCATTTATGGACTCCTCGCATCACTTTCTTGGATGTAAACGTACAGAACACATTAACTTCCAGTCCGCAATCCCTCAGCCAGCTCCGTTCAAACTCTTGGATGTGAATTTTAAACCTTTGCTGTTTAACCTCCTGAGTTCTGCTGGAACGGAAAGTTACTGCCTCATGCACGCATCCTGCAGCTCTCTCCCCTCACTACGCACCAACGTCAGGGGTCACTTCCCTTGCTCAACTTCCCTGCTTTTAACACCTTTCCTTCTTCTGCATTGTCTTTTACACTGCAAGATGTACAGTGTGATTTAACTTCATTTGTCAATCCCATCTGACACTTCCCATTCACCAATGTGCTCTTCTTCTGGGCCTTGGGGTTTTGTTCTTATAAACCCAGACTGGTTTCATTTCTCCTCAGTAACTGACTGTTTGGATGCTGGTTTTGTGTTTTTACCTCTTACCAGTTTTTCTCCTGGCTCTGCTTTCTGCATCACTAGTAAGACATCATTGCCAGCTTCACTGCCCCTGTCCCTGCCCATGGGGGTCTCTGTGGCATTCAGCCCCTGTGAAACCTCCCTTGGGAAGAAGCAGGTAGAGACCCTGCAGCTGCATTCACCTCCCTGCTCCCAAACCGCATCCCCAGCACCTCACTGCCCGCTGGCTTTCGGTTCTGTGTTCAATTCCTCTTCATCCCAGCCACAAAACCAGGCTGGCTCAAGACAGCACGAGGCAGGAACAGAAAGGGAGGAACCAGCAGCGGATCCTGCTCCCCAAGTGCAGGAACAGGCTTTTGTCCAGGACTGGAAGCAGGGAGGAGAGGAGCCCTGTGGGCACCTAGCTCCTGGCACAAGCAATGGAGGAGAGGAGCCCTGTGGGCACCTAGCTCCTGGCACAAGCAATGGAGGAGTCCCAGCTCCTTGTCCTCCCCTGGCACAGGGACTGCTCTCGGAGGAGGTCTCCTCCCTGCACCCAAGACGTGCTTGTGCCCAAGCGACTCGAGGCTGCCCGTGAGACACCTGCACTGACCAATACCTACCGCGCTGATGGGGCTGCCCTATGCTGCTTACAGTGACCCTGAAGACAAAGACCATGGCAAGGTCTGAAAGAGGCACAGGTTAACTGGTGAGGAGCCCTGGCGGGGTCAGCATGCTGCTGGGCTGGGCTGCACTAAAGCCTTGCAGCAAAATAACTGCTGCCTGCAGCTCAGAGCTGCTGTTCTGGTGCAAATGACCTTACTTCAGGGAGGGGGTGCATGGAACTCAGCTTGTGGGAAGGGGAAGGCAGGAAACCAGAGCAACGGCTACAAAGCTGGTACTGAAACAGGGCGAGAGGCAAATCCCCTCCATGTGTGGAGATGCACCACGCTGATGCCAAACCCACCCAGAACCTGCCAGCACAGGCTGGAAGACCCCATCCCTTCCTCACTTGGGATCCCTTCTTCAACACGACCGGGCTGTGCAGCACCTACCCTCACACCAGTGGGGACACATCCAGCATAAAGACCAGAGCGAGCAATACAAACAGCTCCAGAAACCTCAACAGAAGCACTCAGTTCAGTGCCTACAGCTCGTGCGGGTGGGGTTAAGCAGCTCACAAGATGTTATTTGCTGCCTCCACCTCAGGAAAACCCACGCAAGCAGCACGCTGGAGTGATAACTATTCCAGAACTATTTCCTGCATTAGCCTGAGCTATACGTTAACCTGTCGCCACTGCAGATATTATACAGTGCCAAACAAATTGCCATGATGACCACCCAGTGAAAATGCAGATCAAATCCATCCTGCACGCAGAGGACAGAAGATATTAAAGAACAGCAAAGACTCTTTAGAAAGGCAGCAAGTTTCCCATGTGTTCAGTGCAGGGTATTCACTCAGTGAGAAATACTATCTTCTTGATGCACACAAAGCAAGGAGGGAAAGGAAACTATTCCCACCTCACCAAAGGCAAGTATTTGTGGATGGGAAGGCAGGCAGGGAGGAGCAAAGCCACCAGCAAGGAGTGTCAGTGGGGCTTAAAAGCAGATCTGGTGCTTACCCCATTTCAGAGGGACAGACAAACTTCCTCCTGACTGGGTCAACCAGGCGTAGAAGCAAAGCAAAACTATCCATCATGCAGGGGGAAGCTGTAAGGACAGCCCGCAATCCCAAGCTGCAGTCTCCAATGTGGTCAATAGGTCACTACAGCTTTTCAGGACACTTCAAATGGAAAGGTGCTCTTGCAAACACCTATTTAGGAGGTCTCCCAGCACCTGACATGTACCACAGATAACAACTGAGAGTAAAAACAGAGCACACTTACGAAGACAGCACTATGGCAACGGCATCATTGAGGACGCTTTCGCCAAAGAGCAGGGCATACAGCTCCACATCAACCTGGAGTTCATGGAATATGGCAAGAACAGTCACTGACAAATAGAAAAACAAGAGAGACATTCAAAAAGGCGCCGTTATTTTGGTGTAATCAAAGACAAAACACCCTGGTTTAGAAAGCTGCCTTCCTGCACATCTGTGCCACTGCAACGGTGCCAGCCACCCCTCCTGCTCCCTCCAACAGTCTTCCTTCCGCCCTTTCAGATGAGGATTTGCTTTATCATTTCCCTCCTGCTCCTTTTAAACACATCCTGGGCATTGGGTCTATTGAGTCTTTAGCAGGCAGACACAAGCAAACTCTGCTCTGAGCTTCCTGAAGGTCTGAGCTCATGGACTGGACCACAGCACCACGCCAACACAAGCCACCCAGCTTTCGTGATGCCTTTGGCATGGTGCATCACGGAGAGCCTTCCTCCACCTACAGAAGGCCAGGAGGATGCAGGCTTGGCCAGGATGATGCCTGCCTTCTCCTTCCATCTCTGATACTCCAAGGGAAATCTTTGGATTCAACACAGGTTGACATAGTGGAAATGCCAGCACAGACGTGTTAACATTTCAGACCTAACTGGAGGAAGCCAGGCATTAGAGGGTGTCTTGTGACTTAGAGCCACATGGCAGAGATCACAGAACCCTCAAGCCCTCCCTTGATCCAGCGGCTGCAAGAAGGGAATGAAAACACAGCAGGTTTTGTGTCTCAGCCTTGCAAAGGCATCACAACATCTAGAGCAAGCGAGATGTAATACGTGGTGCATCGTGCACAGCTCAGGCTGCTGCAGAGGGCTGAGCTAATTCCAACCAAGGTCCTTTAAAACAGCATCCAGGCACTCAGCTGTGCACACTGAAAGGGGTTTAACACATTTACGCACAGTGAAACGTTCCATTTTTACCTGTGGAATCTTCACGGTCCTATTGTGAAGCCTGAAGAAGGGATACCATGCCAACATGTCATCTGCAGCACTTCTAAGCATTACTTCTACCTGCGATCCTTGCCCGGCCTCTGCCCATCTGCCATGAGGTCTACCACACCACCATCACACCCAGGAGGTGCTCCCCACTTTGCAGCCCAAAACCAGTCTATGATTACCACTAAACTAAGTAAAACTACCAACTGAACATGACACACGTGCTTGGGCTGCATCCGCCGCTGGCATAGGATGGCAGAGACATGGTGGACCTGTCCCAAAACCCAGTGAAGTCAAGAGAGAGACTAGCCAGGAGTTCAGTGCAAACAAAGATTCGGGAAAGCAGAGCTTTGGAAGGGCTAGTACATGTAACTGGAAGGAAATCAAAAGGCACGGAGACAAATGTGACCTCCAAGAATGTCACATAAATTAAACTGCAAAGTTCAGAAGGAGGACACTTGCAGCTGTTTAAGACTTTCTTCCCCTCTTCACCACAGCTCAAACCAGATCAAAATGCAGGTAAAATGAGGGGAAAAAACCCCATCTAACATACCTGGGTCAGTAGCTGATACAATGGCACCGAACAGGAGGCAGTCAGTGAAGTAGAAGTCTCCCCCGAGCTGCCCAGTGACTTTCATCAGCGCCACGCAGCCATACACGACAGAGCTGGTGATTAGAAGAGGCAATTACTCATCCCTGCAGTGCATTAAAATGACATCCCAATGGACTCAATTCCCCTGAATTTGCCAGATTAACCCCTAAAGTTATCCAGATGCCAGAGCACCGCAGAACTGAGCTGAGCGTGGTGAAACCCCAGGGCCACGGTCTGGGAGGCAAGTGATGGATCGCACACTGGACCGCGTACATGGTCCACCCGAGGAACCAGGGTGGAAACTCCTCCGTGAGCATAGCATGGCTCAGGAAAAGGAGCATCCAGGCTCACGGGGTCTCCTGATCTCTTCACAGTGTTTCATGTGAACACATTTCAATGGGGTGACCTTGGCCTGACTCTGACACAGCCGAAACTCTCAGCAAGGAACAGCTAATGCAGATGCTGAATTTGCTTGAATCCACTGGACTCCCCAGTGGAAAACCCCCTCCGCCTGCCTGCGTGCTGCTATTCAGAGCAGGAATCATCCAGCTGCCTCTGCGCACAGGGATAAATAATCTGACACACCATCTGTGCTCACCAGGCACCTGCTCCCAGCAAGTAAGGACAGGACACGAGTTTACAATCCTGCCCTCTACTCCTTGTTAGGGCTCTGCTCTCAACAGTTTGAAGTTACTGATTCAAGACAATCTTCAGAGACGTGTGAAACTTTCCTTGCCAGGTGTGTAACTGCCCCGGATGGGATGCTGAGAAAGCACTATGCAATTAGACAGCAATCACCCTGCGCACACAGCAGACGTTTGGCCAGTAAATAGTACTATTGGCTGCTGCTGAGCAGCAGTGAGCCTGAGTGATCCTTCAGGGCTGGGATTAGCAGCCAGAGCTCCCGAAGCCTCCAAAGCCCTCCACAAGAACCAGACCAGCTCCAGCTACTCACCCGATCACCAGGCAGGAAATTGCAGTGCCAAGGAAGGCGTAAGCCAGGATGGATCCCAGGTTTCTGAAGAAGTGCCTCTAGAAGGAGGATTAAAATACAGAGTTACATTTGCTGACAAATGCCTTCAAGCCTGCACAGGCACCACACAGGCTCTGTAACTACTTGGACCTTGCTCAGACACCACGAGATGGACCAGCATGGCTGAATGGTGCCCATCAGTGTATACAGCCAGACCAGCAAATGTTGATGCAGCATTAATGAACATGAATGCTTCTTATACCTGTGTATTTAATAAGTGCTGTTCAAAGTCCTGGGAACCGATTTCCTAACCCAGCAGCATTCCTCCTTCCTTCCCCCGCAAGCTAAACAGGATCATTCTCCTCTGCTTCCAAATCAGCATTCCAGACAGCTGCTGAATTCCCACCCTCTGATGTGTTTCAGGGGCTGAAACGGGGCAGCTGACCTCCAAACCCCTGCCAAACCCAAGCTGGGAGAGGTTGAAGTCATTGACCCTTCCCAGGGATGGACAAGATTGACTGGGGCACCCTCAGCCCTGCTTCCTACAATCCCACATGTACCGAGGAAAACTGTACCCATCTCCACAGCCTGCTGAGCAAGCAGTAAAGCACGTTCAAGTATGAGGAATGCTCTGGAGGCAGAGGAACTGACAACACAGGAGCTGCAAAGGCACGTACCCTTTTCAAGCTGTAGCCTGCATAAAATATAATTGGAGGAAGCAAAATGTTGAAAAACACTTCAGGATCAAAAGTCACCTGTTAGGAGAGAAAAAAACCCAAGTCAAATGCTTTGCAAGACAACACACAGATAAGGATGTCACTTAAAACACATGGAGGAAAGCCTGTGCCCCCGCCGGAGGAGATGCTGTCGAATCAACTCTGAGGATGCGTTTGGGATGCTTTGGAGACACAGTGCAGAGCTGAACCAGCTTAAGTTAAGATCAGCTGAAACCAGAGTTTCATTACTTTGTGTTCTAATTAGCACTGATAGCTGATCATAATCTGATTGAAGTTAAATATATAGAGAGAGAACAACCACTTAACCCAGCAGCTACAGGACGCATCCACACAGAGGTGACCATCGCTCGCCCCTGCTGCCACCGGCTCCCTCACCTTTCTCAGCATCTCATTGTCCTGGACGTTATTGAGCTCCTGGGCGCTGATCTCCCCCTTCAGGGTGTACTCATAGTACTTCCCGCTGACGTTCACCAGCAGCGTGGCAGGGCTGGTCTGCACTTGGCAGCTCAGTGTCACGTTGTTGACATCGCTGGGCACGTGGATGCCATAGCGCAGGACCACGCCGACCAGGACCCCTGCGGAGGCACACGTGTCAGTGAGACAAGCCATGGTCTCTTTGAGGTCTCATGCATCGGGCTCTGATAGGACAAGAGGAAACGGCCTCAAGCTGCACCAGGGCAGGTTTAGACGGAGCTGAGGAACAATTCCTGCCCCAGAGGGTGCTCAGGCATTGGAACAGGCTGCCCAGGGCAGTGCTGCAGTCACCGGCCCTGCAAGTGTTCACACCCCGTGGAGACGAGGCCTCAGTGCCATGGGTCAGTGGTGGCCTTGGCCGTGCTGGGAACGGTTGGACTGGATGGGCTTAAAGGGCTTTTCCAACCTGATTGAGTCTGTGGCTCTATAAAACCATGGGTGTCTGCCCAGGAGACGTGCAAACGCTCGTGCAGACTGTCTAACACTGGCCATGGACTGGTCCTGATGGTTTTTGGTTACCCAGCAATGAGTCAGACCCCCTTGCTCTAGAGCAGCAAACTGCAGACATAGAGAGCACACTGGTTTTCTTAGGGCATTGCTGGCACACAGGGGGGGAACCAGGCATGGCACTGCTTACGTGTGCCTAAACTATGCGTGTTGCGCCTAGAACCTGCCAGCATCACCTTCTGCCACTACAGAAATACATTAAACTCTTCATACTGGTAGGGGATTAAAAATGATACCCAGGAACACCATGAACACTTTGAGGATGGCGAGCATCCTTCGGAAGATGCGGCAGCACCATCCAGCCTCCTCCTGCCCTGAGGAGCTTCTCCAGCACACAGCAGCAATCCCTGCTCTATGAAACCCATGGAAGTTGCCTAATCCAAGCCAAGCACCTGGGTCTGCTCCTCACCCCCTGGGAGCCCCAGCTCTTCCCCATGGGCAGCAGCCCCAGCAGTCAGCTCCACTGCCGTGCAGGAGTATCCTGGGGTTAATGTGCAAGTCAGTATACTCAGAGAGCACTTTCACAGCAGGCTGATGAGCTGCGAGCTCTCCCATCCACACTAATGGCATCCACATGGTGCAGGCTCCTCCTCCTTGATGAAGGCAGCGCTGAACCACCACAGAAATCCTGGGTCTCAACCCCATCTCTGAACCATACGTTTCTGAGAAGCCCTCAGGCATGTGGGGACTAAACAGAGACCGCAGCACTCAAAAGGCTGCTCCATTTGCCTCCCAGGACACTCCTGCTTCTTCACTCTGAGTTAAAATCATTCTCTGTGCTTTCCTATAGGCAGGGCACGACCCTGACTGAAGGGAACATCAAACTCTTCCTCTGCCACCATCCCCCAGGAGCAGAGCCTGGGCAGGAGGCCATGGAGCCACTCAGCATCTGCTGCAGCCAGTTCCCAACCTCCCACCCAGATATTGCCTTCTACCCTTAGAACTGCACCTCCACACCTACAGAGCAGGCAGCACCCAGCGCACCATGCTCTGCCCCTCCAGCACTGCCTGGGGTGGTTTAGAATCATAGAACCCCAGCCTGGTTTGTGTTGGAAGGGACCTCGAAGCTCCTCCAGCTCCAACCCCTGCCACGGGCAGGGACACCTTCCACTAGAGCAGCTTGCTCCAAGCCCCTGTGTC
>WYDI02024604.1:0-21984 GCA_009867235.2 Psittacus erithacus | reverse complement strand
GTCCCTCTTCCCATCCCTCCCCTTTCCCTGCCACATTATGGCCCCATTTACACCTCCAAAGCCCTTCCACAGCTTTTCTCTGGCTCTCTTAATCTGGTTAATAAAGCCTGGGAGTCAGAGCAAAACTGCAGCACTGCAAATACGAGTAGCATACGAGTCTCTTGTGGAAGAAACAAGCAAATGGGTTCATCTAATTCTTTTTACTCCGTGTCTGTAATTACAGTGCTCTAGAGGCTCCGGCAACATGCGCTAGAAGTAAGTTTGTATTTTATACCCTCTAAGCTTCAGGAATCTGAATCTATATTTTTCCATTTCTGATGCAATGCCATAACTAGCAGGTGAATGAAGAGACAGGGTAAGGATGCATCAGGCTTCTGTGGAAAGTCTCACGTTAAAGGAAAGCAAGCTTCATTAAGCCAGAAGAGAAGAAAGAACATGGCTTCTTCAATCCGAACAGGGGAGGGTTGTGGGTTTGGCTCCCAGGGCTACCTACCCATTTTACATTAAGGAGCTGCTAGACATGAGTCCCTACATAGCACTGGCAAGGGTGACAAAGGTGAACTGTACGTAAATTCAGTCTCACTGCCTTAAAGCTGATTGTGCAAAACAGATTATAAAACTTATATTAAAAATAAAATTTTAAAGGAAAAAATAGTCACTTGCCAATATTTTATTCTTCAATATACAATTTTTTAGCCAAAGGCACAACTTTTCTCTTTGAGAACAGAAGTGGATCTTAACAGTGGTGTTGAATCATATTTTGGCATGTGGAAATGAATAAAGAAATAAAAATTGTGTCCGTGATATTGAGCTGAGGGAATTTTGCTCTTTATGTTTTTAATTCAAGATTAAAGCATCAATCAGATAAAGGTCAAAACATACAGGTACACTTTAAATGAAGAAATACATTTATCAAACAGTTTCAAATGTTTATATCCCAAGCAAGCTATCTGTGTAGTAGATGCTCAGGAAATTTATTTTGTTAACTTGCAAATGAAATTATCATATCAGTCAGATGTAGACAGAGAATATAACATTCAGTTGATTTGCGAATGAAATTTCATTTATTCTGATTTTAAAGTAAATTTACATTTATTTTTAAATGTAATTTTAACTGTAATTTTAACATAAATTAAAATTTTACTGCTGATTGTTAATAGACAAGAATCAGATTCTTACCTATTTGATGCATCTTTATTTTTTTTTTTTCAGGATATCTGTTTAAAGCTAGTCATCTTAACATGCCTACCCTATTTGTAAAGGCTAGTGGAATAAGAAAATTAATCTCATCATGTTTTCTACTTCTACTTATTTGAATGACAAGACATTTTCTAATGGATAGTGATAATGGTTACCTTCTCCAGAGGAATTTTCCTTTCACTTTAGCTGTTAGGTGTTTCCTTGTATACCACACCTATCCCACTCACTTGATTTTCAGTTTTCTGTCTGCTAAGTACTATTGCAATGATTTAATGGAGAATTCCCACATACTCTATCATCCATCTTCACTTTGAAGAGGAAATGCAATGTGTTAATTCTTCCATAGAATATCCCATATCAAAAACATGGTTTTGAACAGTTTGTTAAAGAAATATGGTTATGTGGCTGAATCTTAAGATGGCATGACTCTCAGCAGAGTATTTGGGAACCCTATCTTTAAACTGTAATAAAGATTGACATTAATCAGCAGTCAGGTAGTATGGGTATATTCTGGTATAACAGCTGTGGTGTAAACACAAGAACATCAGAGGCTTTGGAAACGTCATGGGGCTAAAGTACCAGGGTTATCCTTATTGCTTCCTGTGTTTTATCCTGATTTAACAGTGCAAGGGCAGGTAACTAGAACAATTTGATCTAAAGTGGTGTTTTATATAGACACCACTTTAGACCAAATACTAAGGTACAATTTGTTTTAATGCTCATAAGGCAATATTTACATAAGCAGCAGTATAGTATAGGATATCAGTGTGACCTAAAAAAAAAAGGTGCATCTGCTCAGCTCATCTGGGTTTGTTGCTGTCTTGTATCCAATCTAGAAACAGCTTCACCTGTTGATGTGTGGACAGCACAGATAATTCCCCAAGTGGTGAAGTTATGTGATTCTGATCAATGGCAGGAGGTGATCTTGCCCCTCTACTCTACTCGTGAGACCTCACTTGGAGTATTGTGTGCAGTTCTGGTGTCCTCAACATAAAAAGGATATGGAACTGTTGGAACAAGTCCAGAGGAGGGCCACGAGGGCGATCAGGGGACTGGAGCACCTCCCGTATGAAGACAGACTGAGAAAGTTGGGGCTGCTCAGCCTGGAAAAGAGAAGCTGCGTGGAGACCTCATAGCAGCCTTCCAGTATCTGAAGAGGGCCTATAGGGATGCTGGGGATGGACTCTTCATTAGGGGCTGTAGTGATAGGACAAGGGGTACTGGATTCAAACTTAACCAGGTGAAGTTTAGATTGGATATAAGGAAGAAGTTCTTTACTGTGAGGTTGGTGAGGCACTGGAATGGGTTGCTCAAGGAAGTTGTGAATGCTCCATCCCTGGCGATGTTCAAGGCCAGGTTGGACAGAGCCTTGGGTAGCATGGTTTAGTGTGAGGTGTCCCTGCCCATGGCAGTAGGGCTGGAACTAGATGATCTTGAGGTCCTTTCCAACCCTAACTATTCTATGATTCTATGATACAACATTCATTAGGTTTTCCCATTTAAATTTTCTCTTTAATTTGTTAACACGCTCTGAAGACTGTCCAGGAGTATATTTTTTCTTATATGATTTATTCACCTTGCACATTCTGTTTTTTAAGATAATCTGTTCATCTGTGGACCATCCATCAGAGTGTGCTTTTTTGAGATGCATATTAACATTCTTTGAAGACATTGTATTTTACCCATACTTTTATCTGGTTCAAGATAATTTTATTTTATTCTTTATCCTGAATACTCTCTTATTTGAAGGTTCTTAGAGTTCCTAGGATCCCTGGAAAGTTCCTTTACATAGCCATAATACAAGAGTATATATATATCTGCTTTTGTGTATGTATATTACACATACACTTAACATATAAAAATACATACATGCCTGCATACTATATATATAACCATGGAATGGTTAGTGCTGGAAAAGACCTTAAGATCATTTAGTTTCAACCCCCCTGCCACGGACAGGAATGCCTCACCCTACACCTGGTCCCCCAAGGCTCTGCCCAACCTGGTCTTGAACACTGCCAGGGATGGAGCATTTACCACTTATAGGGCATCCTATATTTGTGGAGTATCTAACTGTTCTTTCTTAATTTAACATGCCTCTAATTATGGCGATATTGATCATGGTTTTTGTAGTTATCCAATTTTCCTTATGTTGTTTAGTTCACTTAAAACTACAGTAGTTGTACAAGATGTCCTAAACATGAATTTATATTTAAGGGAACAATGTCCTCTATAGGATGTAAATTGCTGCCCAAGAATCTGAGTACTCTGGTACTGTAGTATATGAAAGTATAAATACCAGCCCCTTTATTATTTTTTTCTTATATCTTTTTTCTCAGGATTAAATAGTAAAATCTTTCTGACCACTGTATCTAGAATTTCTCCATTACTGTTATGATTTTTCCTTTATTTTTAATTTAAGTTATTTTTATTTTGTAATTCTAATGACTGGAATTGAATTATAAATGGCAATACTTACAGTATTACAAAAAATCATTAGATACTTTCTTTTTCTTTGTCTTTTTTTTTTTTTTAATGCATCTAGGGAATTGCTATCTTGTCTGTAGTTTCACAGAATCATAGATTTGCTGAGTGGTTGAGGCATCTGCTTCAACCTTCCTGCTCAAACCACCTAGAATCAGTTGCCCAGGTCCATGTTCAGATGCCTTTTTAGCGTCTCCAAAGATGGAGACTCCACAACTGCTTTGGGCAGCCTGCGTCAGTGCTCCTGTCACGCTGACGATAAAAAAGTGTTTCCTGCTGTTCAAAAGGAACTTCCTATGTTTTAGTTTGTGCCCATTGCCTCTGGTTCTGGCATTGGGCACCACTCGTTATTGTCTCTATTCTGTTACAAGCTATTGCAAGTTGTTAATGAATATATTTCTAGACAAAATGTAAATCTAAAGGTAGAATTTATGCAAGGAAGAAAATGCTTGATAAAGCATTGAATGAATGCTTGATAAAGCAGCCGAGTTCCATAAATCTTCCATGTAATGGCAACATATAATATCTTTCATTAATTATTTATATTGGTTGTGGATAGTTATGAAGTAGATTAAATGAATTTTAAAAAGTAATGGAGTTTATAAACATTTTCCCTATCATGATGTTAAACTATATCTGAGTTAGTAACAACTGCTTACTTAACAGTAATTTTACTTTTGAGATTTGGGGTTTTCTAATGTTAACTTCTGCATAATTACAACACATCTGTCATACTCTTTAACCTATTAATTATAAAGATATTCTTTCAATTCTAATTTACTTTTAAATAAGAGTATTCCCCTGTGGTGTATTGCATAATTTTTTGTTTTGCCTCTCAAAAATTTTGAGTTACATACCCCCAAAAAAACACACTTAGAGGGGATGCAGAGTGCAGTATAAAGAGTTCAGATCTACTGAGAAAAATTTGCTTTTATTTTAGCTATCATTTTATAAACTTCAATGTAGAAAACTACTGACAGTTTTGTCTGCCAAAGCCCCTTTGTTTTTTAGGTAGTAATGCTATAGGGTGACATCCAAGTGCAGATGTCCAAGTAAATATGCAGTCATAAAATCTTTAAAGAGCAGTCAGTGATAGAAGAGAGGCCTTATTGCTTTTATATGACATTCTTCTGTGATCCACAGAATTATTGTTTTACAGTAGTACTATAATGGCTACCTAAACTGCTAACATGGATTTCTGCTGATGAATAAAAGTATTACACATGGAACCCAATCTTAAAAGAAAGTTATTAAAAGTAGAGAATAACACACTCAAAAGTTACAAATGCCAAATACATTTAGCAATGGATCAAACCAAAACCTATTATTAACTTAACTGAAGTAACTGGAATCAACAGACAAGATTTTATGCGTACAAGCCTATGACTGAAAAAGTAACAGGCAACCTCAAGGTAAATAAATGAAGAATCTGTACAAGAATGAAGGGTTAGCATAATGTCAGAGTGAAAACAAATGAGGGTGTATTGCACAACTTGCATGTCCCTTGAATTTGCAGTTTTAAGCACTGAGCAGAGTTATATGAGTTTTTGCTTCCAGACTTGGCTTTTGAAGCAAATTTGTGGAAATTGAGCATTGTTTTTAAACAAATAGTATGTCCATGTATCTGGACTTGTTTGTGTGTCTGCTCCGTAATGTATTTAGAAGTAAAATGTAAAACAACGGAAAGAAATAATTTCATAGTCCTTTTAAACCGTGGAACCAAATACTCCATTTTCTCCAAAAGGCTGCAAAACTGGAAAATCTCAGCTTGCATGAATGCATGGAAGTAGACATAATCAGCATGTGATGGAAATTTATTGAATTAGACATGTGGAACTCCAAATCAGTGATTTTTTAATACAATACTTGCACTGGGTTCCTGAGCCACCCTATTCTATTCAATATTTTGTCTGCTCTTTCAACTGACTATGTGAAAGTAGCTAAATGACATTGTATGCGTTTTGTTTAACGGAGGTTTTACAGACCCATTCAGAATCTCACCATAGCACCCATTTTTAAAAGCACGCTTTTCTCTGAGGCTTGCTTTAATATTTTCACTGCAGAAGAAATACTCCTGTTACTCCTTGTTAATGAAATGCCTTGCATCCCACAGAATTTTATTTTCCATTTTATCTATCTTGTTTGCCTCAAGCCTGTGCTTCTCTCAGTTCTCAAGAAGTAAGAATTTTCCTTGTTACTAATCCATTAGTTTCATTTATCTGGTTACCTTTTGCTTTTCATTTTTTTTGTGTTTGAAGCAATGTCCCATAAATCAGCTGTTCATCCTACAGTGGGTTTTTATAGAGCTTTCATCTGTTTCCAATGTTACTGGCTTGACAGATGTCTGTGGCTCATATTAAGATTAAATTAGCTTCCTGGGACAGTGTATGCCTCACACAACTGCTTTGTTTTTTTCCACACTCTGCTGTGCCAGTACAAGCCTGTCTTTTACTAAAGAGAAATGCAATTTTCCAATTTCACATGTGTTAGTTTTGCATTTTCAGTTATACAAACATCCATCTGCTGGTTCTCACCGCCTTTAACTTTAAACAGGAAAAAAATTTTGACAATATAGCACATTTCCCAGATAGTTTATTGGCTTCATCAAAGCTTTGCCCACAAGATGGAGGTCCTGCCTCTGCGTGCTGAACATTGGTATTGAGCCTGCTACTGATGTCTATCTTCATTTTACTGTTTTATGGATCACCACTCTCTCTTTTTTCTGCATCAGGTCATAATAATCTGTGATGCACTCACCATACTGTGGGATTACAGTAGGGAAGACACAGAGCTCATTTTTTACTTATTTGTGTGCACATTTCCATTTAAGGGTTGTTTATTCTATTAAAGAACACTAGTATCAGTCTGAAGTCCCTTCAGCAACTCCAGCTGTACTCTTTTGCAAATGCCTATAATAAAGTCAGGCAGCTGGATAATTTTGTAGAGGATTTAGTCCTAGCATTGTTTCCCTAAGGATGTGGCATATTTACCCATTACAAAGCTGAAGAAGATGGTTTTGGAAATCTTTATGACAGTTTATAATACTCCTTCACCAAACTGAAGGTAAAGAAAAAAGACATTTCTTTTCCAGGGCAAATCACAGACATGGTAAATCTAATGAAAGGTCTAAAAATGCCGCTCTTTCTTTACTGCTCAAGCTTTCTGTTTTACGCAACCTGTTTTCTGTAATTTCTTTTTAGACATTTAAGCATCTGAGTATTTCTTGAGCTTCAGCTACTGTTATGTTCCTTGAAGATTTGCATAGCTACTTGTATACACAGGCTTCCTTTTAGCACAGATTGAGCTAATGATACATTTATCTCTACATTTAACTATTAGTTATATCTTTGTCCAGTCTATATATTTAACAGAAACATATTACAGGAAAAATAACTATAAGATTAAATAACAAGACTGAAAAGAAACTAATTTTACTCCCACTCTCTACTTCCATCCTTTGAATGTGGCAACTGGGACTCATTCTGTTAGACAGACTATTAGGTTGGAGATGCAGTGTAATTTTCCTTCCCAAAGTTCCTCTTGCAAATCCCATAATAAGGGACATGCCATAGTTTAGGAAGGTGTTACAATAGGAGCTGCCAGCCTACATGTGAGAGACTTGTTCATCACTGGATAGCAGCTCAGTGCTGTCCTGTAATAGCTCAGGGGCTCTTGATTTAGGAAGGGCTCGTGCTGACATGCAGAACAGTCAGGGGCTAAAAGCATAACCGAAAACTGGAATAAATCTGCTTCAGCTTTGACAGTGAGAGCTGTGATATGTTGCTACACAGGGCAAAATGGGGTTCCACCCTTGGACTTGCTGATGGGGAGTGGGCAGTCTTTATGGCTGCTAATCCACCTTTCCAGGAGTGAAACTGCAAATCAATTGATGCAGTTCTGACTCACTAACAAATTTCTCACTGATTTTGCTTGATTGATATCCACTGAATGATGTCTTTAATAAATACACATAATTGCAGAACTTGTGATAAATTGCAGACAACTTATGTCTCTTGTAAGAAACTTCCCCCCTGCATATGGTTCCAAGTGCGATATGACATGCTGACAGCTCGCAAGTAATCTGTTTTCCAGCTCAAGACTTTTCTAGTCTCTATCAGTGTAAATGTTTGTTTATATATGTATACACACACATATATATAAATTTGAGATATTCAGTCTGCACAGTATTATATCTTACAACTAGTTGAGGAAAAATTCCTCAACTGCTGCAAGTTTATAATACATCTGGCTCAGATATGACATGACAGATGTTCAGAATACGCTTATTTGTTCGACATTTTAAGACGATTAAGTCAAATTTGGTTTAGATTCTAATACTTTAAATTAGCCATGGAGTTTACAGACTGCCCTAATTTTCAGTTTTGTAGCAAACCTTTAAAGCAGAAATCCAGATATTTTTAAAATACTAGTAATTTATATGTTAATATTTTCTATAGTCTATTGAGCTAATAATATAAAATGTTAGGCAAACTGTGACATTATTTTCAGTAGGAATGAAGCAATAAAATAGATATTTTACTTATGGCATATGGTTGGCATAACTTTTATTTGTATTTTATTTCTTTTGTGCATATATGTGGATATTCTATTTAATTTTGAGACTTTCTCTGTATTTGAAACAATTATTTTGAATCATTGAATCATAGAATGCTTTGGGTTGGAAGAGATCTTAAAATCATCTACTTCCAATCCCTTGCCACAGGCATGGGCACCTTCCATTAGACCAGGTTTCTCAAAGCCCCGTCCAAGCTGTCCTTGGGCACTTGCAAGAATGGGGCAGTCTCAGCTTCTCTGGGTAACCTGTGCCAGTGTCTCACCACCCTCACAGTAAAGAATTTCTTCCTAATATCTAATCTAAATCTACCCTATGCCAGTTTAAAGCCATTCCACCTTGTCCTGTTTCTACAAGCTCTTGTAAATGTCCCTCTCCAGATTTCTTGCAGGCCTCGCTCTGGGCACTGGAAGCTGCTCCAAGGTCTTCCCAGAGCCTTCTCTTCTCCAGCCTGAACAATCTTGACCCTTTCAGCCTGTCCTGTTATAGCAGGAGTTCGAGCCCTCTGATTATCTTCATGACCCTCCTCTGGACCCACTTGAGCAGGTCCACATCTTCCTTGTGTTGGGGGCCCCAGAGCTGAACGCAGTTGTCTAAGCGGAATCTCATGAGAGTGGAATAGGCAGAGAGAATTGCCTCCCTCAACCAGCTAGCCAGACTTCTTTTGATATGGCCCATGAGTGTACTTGTATTCTTTTGAAATTATTATTTATTCTGTAAGGAATTGATGTAGGTCACCTACTTCAGCCTTCTCCTCAAAGCAGCTCTAGTCATATTAGGTTGCTCAGTGCTTTGTCCAGCCAAAACTGAGTATTTTCAAGGAGTAAACCTCCTCAACCTCCCTCAGCAACCTCTCCCAATATCTGTTCACTCTCATAGTAAAAAAGGTGTTCCTTACATTTGAAAGAATTCCACATGTTGCAGCTTGTGTGTTTTGCCTGTTATTCAACCACTGTGTCACCTTTGAGAAGAATTTGATTCGGCCTTCTCTACACCGTACCCTTAAGCAGTGGAAGACAGCAGTAAGGTCTCCCTTTACTTTTCTTTTGTCAAGGCTGAAGACAGACAGCCTCTCATTGTACTTTGTGTGCTCCAGCCCCCCTCCACCCTGGTCGCCCTTCACTGGACTTGATCCAGTCTGCCAGTCTCTTTTTTGTATTGGGGAGCCCCAAACTGTATGCAGCAGCTCACACAGGTGTCAGAAGTGCCAAATAAAAAAGAAGGACCACTCACCTTTACCTCCTGGCTGCAGTCCTGCTAACACAGCCCAAGGGGAAGTACTTTGCTGCCAGGAAATATGACTGGCTCAGTTTACAACCATTTTGAAAATAAAATCTTGATAATCATATGAAAAATAGGTACTGCTTCTGTCTCTTAAGCAATTATAGTAAAATATTAGAAGAAAAATCCTCATGTGAAATCACTGCTACTTTCATCACAGATGTGATATGCAGGATCGGACTGTGGCGCCATGTCACAGGGAAGCACCTTTGGCCCTTGGTTCCATTTGGGAACATCTGTTTTCAGAACACATCTGGATCAGGGACATCCCTGCACTGCCAGCATCAGAGCATGTAATACATGCAGTCTTTTTCAGCAGTCACCCTGTCATGGGATTGCAATGGAATACATTCCCTGGGGCTCTTATCGTGAATGCAGTCTGTACTCACAGAGCATGCTGCCAGGCAATAGCCATTTTATTGTTTACTTCATCTTTTTGCTAAATGCCCAATCTCAAATATTCAAAAATATATGTGAAATTCATGCTATTCATAAAGATTACACTCTGTAGTAAGAGGACACTTATACATAATTTATAGCAAGTTACTAAATTATTAATACTAGCTATAAATGCATAACATGGGCTGAGCTCTTAAAAAGTCTTCCTCTGGTTTCAGAGGCCTCAGCTTGAGCCACACTCTTGACTTCTGTTATGGGCCAAACCTAATTACTTAAATGGGAATTTGTTCATGATAATTTCATTTAGATACTCAGAAGCTGTTACAGAAGTGATACTGGCCATATGAGCTGCAACTGTGAGCAAGCATTCCCTACATGAACCAACAAAGCTCAGGTGCATCTTTGATTTTTGTCAAACCATTTGCACTGGATTACTCAAAATGTATCCATGGAATGAGTTAAAGATCTTTACAAGCTGATCTTCAGAAGTCTGTGATAGATATGTAGTAAGGCTATTCTAATCTATAGGGTTCTAAGCTATTTAGAGCTAAATGCTATTGCTATCTAAAAATCATTTAAATATTTATCATTTAATAACCCTCTGCAAAAGGCATATACTTATAAGTTTGCACTTAATTGCTGCTGTTGGCAGTAGGATTGAGCTAAAAAAAAATATAGTTCTGTTTTTACTTTAACTTAGTTGTTTTCCTCAAAAAGATTTTGCTTATACATTTATAATTGCAACATATCACTACACAGACCTGTATACGATTTCAGATGAGCACTACTTTTCAAGCTGACTACAGCTCCTATTAGCATCTATATATGATGTTATTGAACCTATTTGATTAAACTGGTGAAAACACAGCTACACAGATGCAAACAATAGGCTTTGCGTAATATCCATATACTCCAAAAATAAATTTATTAATTGATGTAAAAATCAGCCCATATAACCTTATCAACATAGCAGTTGCCTTTAAATAAAATCAACCCCATTACCATTTTAAATCTATTTTACAGGATCAGGTTATGAAATTAATCTTTCATAGGTATGGTACTGGGTCCCTGAGGAATTTGTTAGAAATAAATTACATGAAGTCATACTACGTTTTTGCTTTCGGGGAATTTAGTTGGTTGATGTTATCTAGTAACAGATGTCTTGTTTTATTGATATTGTTAAACATGCAGTCTTTTTCTATTTGCGAACACTTTTGGTTATTCACAACAGTAAACGACAATAACAGTTAATCTACATAATGCATGAGTGAGTTAGCTGGTGGAAGTTTTATTTTCTGTTTCCAGATGGAGATGCACGCCCTAATTTTGACCATCTAGTCTGAGACTTTTAGGGCCTTTCTTCTTCATTCATTGCCAGGTAATTCCGGTCAGATAAAACTGTATATTCAATGATCTCAGTGTTAACTGTGAATTTTTTGAGTGCATAGAATTTTATAAGTCTTAGTTAAAGGATAAATTTTAAACTGCCTTTACTCTTATTTCTCAAAGTAGCTTCGTAACCCTCTCCATATCCAAGAATTATAAATAATATGTTCTGAACTACCTGTAGGGTTAGCCTAAAATCATGTGTGATGCATTAAATGGCTACAAATTACTAATTTTGGTCTCTCAGGTGCGACATAACCTTTTTTCAAATGTAATTTTATTCATTTTTAGGTATGTATTTCTGTAAACACTGGAATGTAGAACCAATACTTTAAAAAAACTGTTATGAGCATCAGCTGATGTTGGGAAAAAAAGCAGAATTTTAATAGCTTTAATCTGTGCTTTAGACCATACTCTTTTTCTCTTTGACTCATGATCATAACAAACAAACTGCATACTTGTTTTCAGAAGTGCACTAATTTCACTACTTATCATCTCTACCATTACTTACAAAATTCTGCTGATCTTCAGAAACTGAAAAGATTTTGTGCATCCACTATTATAATTAACTTTTTTTCTTTATCTGTTAAGAAAAATATCCCAGATTGTACGTGTTCTGGAAGTCAGTGACTGAAAATAATTCATGAGTTATTTATGCTGGACAGGCAACTGAATATCAGCTTTCATTGTGATGTGATGGCAAAAGCGATTAATGAGACATTTGGGGTTTTTTTTCACATCAGAAAGACCTTCTGTCATCTGTATACTTGAATATAGTGAAAAAATTTCCAAATAAAAAGATAAATAATAGCAGTCTCTTTCATCTACCAGGTGAAAATATCACAAGAGCTAAGGCATGAAAACTGAATTGACCTTAAATCATTGGAGCAACTATAGATATCATTAACCTCTGAAGCAAACTACTGGGGGAGTAATAAGTCCGTATGTCTTGTCTTCAAAAACTGTATCAAATGCCTTTCTACAGTGCAACCAAGCATAAGCATTAGGGTCAATATAGGGTAAATGAGAGAATTGTATTTGTCTGTGTTGTAGAAGCCGGAATATGTTCTTTTCCTTCTTTAGTAGCATTTCTGGAAGGTCTATAAGCCTTAAGCACAGACCAGATTTCCACAAATCATCTACTAGTCCTTTCTGGCCTCTCTAAATTTTTTTACTATATGAAAATCCTTACAGATTTGAAACCATAGATATGTATTCAGGGTGGTTTTTTTTTAGTGCCACTTATGGTAGCTCAGTTACCTGCCAGCTTTTCAGTGCTAAAATGAGGTACTGGCCAAGGCTAGCACAGGCTGTAACTGATGAATCATCAGCCAAAGTGGATGTCACCAGTCCAGCTGCTCCAGGACCCGCTTGTAATGACCAGGCCCAGACATCTGCAGACCCTACTCATGGCAAATCCAGAATAACAGAAGAGAGAGAAGGAAGAATAGTTATAAGAAGCGACCTACAGGAAATTATATCACTGCTGTACTTCAGTTAGTAAAAGAAATTAATAAAAGGGAAAAGGCTTAAAGGAAATTGTAACTCCGTAATTGAGTAGATAGAAGGCAGTTATGGGGAGAGGAGGAAGGCAAACAAGATCCTGATTACCACAGAATGAGGAGAAAAGTGAGTCTCTATCATAAGGCATATTCCTAGCCAGGTTCCCTCCTACTTAGAACAGGTTCATTTCACCCCAGAATGAGAAAATTATATTGTGGCCAAAGAGTCACAGTGTGGGATGAAAATACTAAGGGAGGCAAGGTAGACAAGAGAGATAAAAAAAGAGTGATGCAAGAGATATAAAAAAGAAGAAGTAAACAAAACAATAGAAAGCAGAGAAAGAATGAAATAAAACAAAGATGAACTTCAGAAATGGAAGAAGAAAAAGGGTGCAAGCAAAGATGGTGAGGAATAGAAAGGAAAGTAGGAAAATCTGTTTACTTCTGAAGTTACCAATTTCTCTGTTCACATTCAGTTAATTGTAGATAACACAGGATATATAGAAATAAGGATATATTAAGACGTGCAATATGACAAAAGAGAAGTGAAATAAGTTAAAAGCAGCTGGTATAACTGGAAATGCTTAAGGAAACTTTCTATTATCAACATACAGATCAGAGTCAGTACTCTGAAAGTACTGTAAGGGATGACTGTTTGATGGAGAGATGCAAGGGACAGTGGCAATCAAACACAAATACAGTCCTCCTTCCACAACTGTATTGATGAATGACAATGAAACAGGGGAGGAACAACCAACACAGAAAAGAAGGGTGGGATTAAATATCACGATCTCATCTTTAGCACAGAAGGATTTGAAATTTCAGATACTCATCCACCAGCAGCATTCCTGTCCTCTTTGTAGCATATGGTTTTCTAGGTGATGAGAAAGGCTGCTATTAAAAATCAGATACCATTTTCCAAAACTGAACTTCTGGCATGTTTCAAAATATTCCATAACCCTCTGCAGGAATCATCATTACACTACTGTGTGTGCTTCAGTGGCCGCAAACTTTCAAGCCATTCATCACTTCTAAAACAGAACAGAAGTTGGTTCTAGTCAACACCAATATGAACTCTGGCCTTTATTTAATATTCTGTAGGCATATTCTTAAAGCGTCAGTTCATATTTTAAACACTTCACTGCACTTCTGTGCGTCACTTCATGTATTTATTTTCTGTTCTGAAGTGCAAATATATGAGACATCACAGAAAAACCTTCAATTTCCATTGTACTGCCTCTGCGGTTTCTTTTGATTCATCATAATAGCTCATCATGGGAACTGCTTCTCTGTACATTTACATGTATTCTGTTCAGTGAAGGTTGTTTGGCAAGATGCATATATTCCCGCAAGGGAAAGAAATACTTTTCATTTTTCGCCCCACAAGAGCAGGTGTAAACAAGCTCTGTATAGAGAAATAATCCAGTGTGTTGACATCTGCTTCCTCTAAAGTTGTTACTCCAAAGCTGGATAACATGCTGGATAACCTATCCTGGCTGGTTTCATATACTGATTAAAAAAACCCGAACCCAAACCAAAACAACTACACATTTCAGTGTTTTTATTTTCCATTTAAAATCATTTAAAGTCAACAACTGCTTTTGAAAAAATCCAAGTGAATAGTATTGCTTTCTAATGTTGGTTCCTTTCAATATAAATGCAGCGTTTAGATGACAATTACTCTTAAACAGTTTCTGTGAAATTGAAACAGTATTCAAATTCTTATGATTCTTTCAAAGCGAAAGTATTACTGAAAAAGCAACTCCTTGCAATGCCTTGAAGTGTGTGAGTTTCTGTAGGAAAAACACTGAAGCTTGAACTAAGATCTTGTAAGACAGATCTGCTTCTTTTTCCAAATACATATGTTTATTTTCTTGAGCTAGAAGCAAACACTGATTTCAATAGTACCTCAGGCATGTCATTCTGGAGGCTAAGTTGGACCAGACCCATATACATTTTCAGGATATATGTTTTTCATTCTGTGATAAAATACAGACTCTATTTACAGAATTTTACGATCAGTTACGTATGAAACATAGTGTTCACGCTTCAGATTTTTTTTAATCTCTCTGCAATAAAGGTAAAGGTTTCCTTATTTTTATTTTTGCCTTCCTTTTTGGTATACTAAAAGAGAATACTAATTTGTGAGTTACATCTTAGGCATGCCATACATTTATTTTATTGGTAGGTGAACTTTAGGATGCAAATTTTGTGCTACTGCTGACTATTTAGCCTGTAATTTTTGTGGAAACACACAGTTCTTAATCTATGTGTGGGTAGCAGCATGGTTCAGAAGATCAGGATCTGAACCACAAGCATGATATCTGGGTGCAATTTCTGGTTCAGTTAGTGACTTGTCATATGACTACAGCTATTTGCTCTTGGTCTCAGTTTCTTTATAGATAAAGCAGAAGTGACAACACTACATTTCCTTTGCAAACTGCCTTGAAAGCTAGGAAAGAAAAACTAAGGGGAATGATCATGAAAGATGTTCCATTGTAAGTAATAATTAAAAAAAATAATTACAGAGGTAATTTTTTCTATGTTAGATGCAAACTAGCTAGACCAGGTACAGAGATGCTGGTACAGTACAGAGCTCAGCATGAAATGCAAACCCCACCCAGGACCTAAGTAAATATTCTGTTTGCTAGTCTGCACAGAATTTGGAGTCAGCACATCAATATGAAAAATAAGATTTGAAGTTGCTCCTGCATGTCTGAGTGAGCTGCAGCCCCATTTCTGACTGTAGAAGATTGTCTCTAAGTTAAATACACAAGGCTTAATAGAAAAATATTAATGAAGAGTTGACAGTGTAAAATATTACAAGACTCTTAAGAGTGAAATCCTGAATATCAGATAAATCTGTATATATTTAGAACATATTTAAATGCAAACCTGCTTGGTCTCAGCTCCTGTATGTGAGATACCCACACTGGCTCCTTCGCCTTGTTCATGTGCGTGTTCTGCACCAAGATCTTCTAAAGAAGTGCAGCGCCCATCTCCCTCTCCCTCCATCCATATAAGATACTGCTGTTTGCCTTCACCTGCTTCCCAACCAGCGGCCTGGTTGTCATGATATAATAGAGCAGAAAAATGGTTTTACCACTGTCCTGCACAAAGGAATAGGCCTTATACCAGTTTCTCATTCAAGGAGAGTACTTATGGCAGCTCCAGCCTACCACCATGTCTTGCCCCCATTTTATGGCTTTATCAGAGTTCAGACATACATGAGGTTTCTTACACAGTAAAACTATATTATATATATAGCATACTATATTTATTCAATATTGTGTGCTCAGAACTGAAACTTTAAAGCCAGGGTTTTTTTTTTAACAGTACTTGATAGGCCTTCAAATAAGAGTGAGCATAAATCTAAAGAAAATCTTGGCCTCGTTTTCAAGCAACTGAATACAGGATTCAGCCACAGCTACCCAGATGTAAAACACACAGCATAAAAGAGCTTAAAATTGTCAAGTAGTTCCTGAATAAATGAGTGGCTGTGCATGAAGTGATTGGAAATGGATAATATTAGCACATAATCTTTGCCAGTGTATGGCACTAAATATATGGTTATTACTGGAGTTCTGTAATATTGTTTCAGACAAGAATTTCTCTACAGCATTTCTACTTGGCTTTGTGATATAACAACTTGTGATCAACCAATGGAAAAGGAATTATGTAATCAAGAAAAATTAAGATCTAAGCATAAACAAGTATCTGTGGTGTGTGATGATATAGGTTGCACAATAGTACAAGTGAAGCAGAGATGATGCAGAACAGATTACGCTGCAAAATTTTCTGCCAGTTCACACAGCCCTTTTTTTCAGTTTCCCAGAGGTCTAGTTTCCCATGTGAATGCGGTCAAACAAGAGACTGCCTAGAAAGCATGATGACTGTCACATTGAAAAACCTTTTTTCATGTACAAATGTCTCTTCTGTGCAATACAAATATACTGCAGAAAGCATTTCTCTGTATCTGTCTCATTGACTCAATTTTCAAATTTCATCTGAAAAATTTATCTCCTCTTTGCCTGCCTACTCACCCACCCGAATTCTTCCTTTTCTATGCTTATGGGGTTTTTTTTGCTTTTTCCCTGGTATTTATTTCTAGAAACCATTTAGAGATCTGAAAGATGTTATATAAAATTAAACTGCATTCAGTGAGACCCATCCAGCAAAGCAAATAATGAGTGCCTAAGCCCACACTACATTAGAACTGCTTTCACAGATATTTGGATTAGTACAGTCTGACATTGGAGTCTTTTTTTAACACCTCTTCAGCTGCCTTTCAATATTTTCTCCTTTCTTCATTTCCTCTGCCTTCTGCTGCCCCTGTAACACTGTAAGAGAAGATCAGCTCTATGTGGAGAAGTGGCATCACTAGACTGGGGTAGGCAGTGGTAGAACTAATGTGGGATCTCTGCAAGCACACAGTTCAGCAGCAGCAGCAAAGCCTGCTGTCTTCAGCAAGGCAATGCCTCATTGTGCACAGTGCAGTGTCTGCCCAGCAAGAGCTGGAAAGAAATGAAAGAGAGGAAACCGGTGATACTGCCTTAGAGCTAAAATGAAACATTATCTCTCTTCTGTAACACAGAATGGTATGGTGAAAATCTGCCTGGGAACAATGGCACTGGATCATTAAAAACATTTCTTTTAGAGATTACCCTCTGTTTTTTGAGGATTTTTTAGACAACAAGCCCTCATTGAATGTAAAGGTTGAGCAGGTTTTCCCTTTGCTCTTATTTGACAAATTTCCTATTGGACTGACTACTTCTTCTGCACTCTGTTTTCCAAAATCAAGAAGTCCCACAGCCCATATACTCCCTGAGACACAGGGAACCCTAATCATGGACCTGACCCTCCTTCAGCCCAGTTCATGGTAAGACCTCTGCTGACCTGGAGACTTGTGTGCTCACAAGTCCAGCTTCAGCCAGTGGAGGACTTTTGAGTGGCAAAGCCAGTGACAGTAGAAACAGCCCGTATGGGGTAAATTCAATTCCTACTGATGTCAGTGGGCATTGGCTTTGATGGCTGCTGCACAGTGGTTTGATATCGTGACATTAAACAGCCAGAAGGCTGCTGTAGGAGCATTAGGATATACAACACAAACTCTGCATCTTCTGTAGTTTGTGACTTTTGAAGCATGATGAGGTATTTCATGAGTAATATCTGATATTTAAAAGAGAAGAGGTTAGCATTTATTTACAAAAAAGAGAGAAGGGGAGCTGAGGCAAATTATTAGGAGCAGCAGGAAACTATACAACCACTTGTAATAAAGAAGTTTTTGATGAGATCTGATATTAAAGCTCAGGGGAGAAAGAGGAAGAGGAATGGCATGCAAAGTTGTCAATTAGGAAAATATAGGTCAAAGAACTTTCTCATTGCTGTCATTCCACCATGTGGACTAAGCTGATGAGAAGTGTTCAGTGCTTTACTTTAGAAAATTGTAGTTACTATTCCAGTACATTGAAATCAAACTATTTGTGGGATGCAAGATATTCCACATTAAAAATATTTCTTCTGAAATTGCTCAAAATATCGATATGTATACATAATTCTGAAATAATTAAAGAAGAAATGAAGTTCTTAATTTCAATGGCTGACATTCTACTATTATTCTCTATCAAAAATTGGTGAATGTTATACAGCATTTTAACCTTCTGATTTTGAGCCTGCAAATTCTTTTGCAAATAACTGACGTAGAATTAAAGATAATTCTTTATTTTTAGGACATGGTTGAAAAGTGTTCTTTGCATTAATATCCTACAAGAATACTCTTCAATACTACTTTGATACTTCTGTATACTGTTCATGTGACACAGTCAAGAAAAGAAGTAGCTATGAAAAGAAAATACAAAGGAAAGCAGAAGCAGAACTGAAGGACTATAGTGCAACTTTTCCCCAGAGGTGTTTAAAACTGGCATTAGGTTTGCCATCCTTTATTCCTCATATATGAAGAAATGTTTGTCAGGAGTTACACACGACCTCTGATTTACCAAGTACACTATTAGTAATTCAGCTTTTCTCCTTGAGCACTCTTAAAACTTTTGGGTGAATATTGTTTGATCTGAAGATTTCTTAATGGTCCTTGTGGTACAGTTTTCACAGCCACATCAAGAGTCAGTTAAATTACAGACATGTTTATTGACCCCTTCCTGACAAAAGAAAGGGTCCAGTCACAGGAACCTTCCACTTTCTTCAGCAGTGGACACTGACCAGTACTTCTCCAGATTTAGTTCCCTCAATTTCAGTTTGTTCTCCTTGTGCCTTCTTGTTACACATCCTGATCACAAGTTTGCCGTTCGAACTCTCTGGAAGGTTTTACTCTCCTGCTGGGCTTGAAGAAGTGTTTAATATTAATTTTGAGTCTTTTATTCTTCATTCCTTACTTGTTCTTCTTACTGTATTTTTAAATCTACTTTGTCAGAATTTAAAAAACAATTTATTTATTTATTTTTTTATATTTTCCTCATTTGGATATGCCATCATCTTTCTCTCACCTTATTCAAGACATTAATAAGCACATGTACTGTTGCTGTGCTCACAGTAAGGCATTTTCTTCTCACTGTTTGCAAATATTTAAATGCTTGAATTGCTCCTTTTGGCAACTTTGTAACAATTTCTCTCATTTTTACCAGTTTCCTTTTTTTGAAGCTCAACACTTCAATTCAATGGACTGTTGAACTTTATTATTATAATAGGTATTTCCGATTCCTAGTTCCCAACTGTCTCGAGAACTTTGAAGCAGAACCTGCGCATTTCCCATTGTGGGCTACCTAATCAGCTGTATCTCTATTTCTTGCAGGAGATTTTGTGTCACTGATAGTATCTAAAAACCCTCAGCTTCACATCCAGATGTGACATTTGTCTAGTCTGTCTCTGGGCAATTAAAGTCTCTTGTTACAGCTATATTTCCTGGTTCTGTATCTCTTTTGGCATATTCCAGTCAATGTTGGTCTCCTAGTTGAGTCACTGATAACATAGACCCAATACTTGATTCTTGTTAGAATATAGCACCTATTGAAACACCAATTAATATGTAATCTTCTCTCTGGATCACTTTTGGTGGACTTTTATCTTGCATAGGGAGAAGCAGGAAATACATAAATTAAGAGTAAGCAATTATTTATTAGCTATTGCACACAATAAGGAAACAAAGCCTAACGAGCTACTAGGCTAAGCATTGATAAGTTCACTCCCACTTCTCTGAAGGAGCAGTAGAGCCTTCCCTGGCCAGACTATTGTCAATCAGAAGCAAAGGATTATCCACGGTTGCTCTTTGGTCCTTGGACTGCATTTCTATGCTGTCTTGTTGCTGTCTTCAGAGTCTCTGTTTCCAATACCCTCTTTGTTTTCATTTCTTTATCTTGCATGATTTAGCTCAGATACTTTCTCTTACCTTCACAAGAACTTTCTTAGTAGGACAGAGCCAAATCAGAGCTATGTTGTTCCAGACTAGGCCTTAGGTTGCAGACAGCTGAGCGCTAGGGCTGAGAGCTGTTCACATAGGCTCCCAGTAGCTCACTGAGGTATTTGGTTTGTTAACTTCCTTTAAGATCTTAATATAGAAGCCACCTCTATGACAAGTGGAATTTATTCTACCTTTTTTACATATTTTGTATTTTTGGTATCACAATGACCCACAAACCATTTTAAAAACCTAGTAAAACAGTACCTTAATTTAGGGGTAGATTTCTTTTTAGTTCTGTCAACTAAGTCCTCAGTTTGAAGGCATTGAAGCAGAAACAAATGCTGCTGCTCTGGTTTCGTTTTATGATTTCCAGTCTGAATGGCACTCTATGTATTTGATTACACGTGTAGCAATATGCTAAACAACCATGTTTCCAAAATTCAAGATTTGGTGCTTTTCTGACCACGGTGAAATCGAACCTGAAAAATACCCATTGAATTTCATTTTAAGTGTCTCATTTAAGTGTCTTTGCATAGGAAACATGCTTCATTTCTGTATGTTCAAATGCTGCATCTTGCATCCTTTTCACTCTTAGCCCTATGGTCTGGGGCACTGAAGACAACGCTAACATTTCTGTGAGAGTTTGTGTGGCTGCCTGTGTTGTAGGGCAACTGGGAGTCTGCACAGCTGTGTAGGAGCAGAGCAGACTGCTGGGAAGGGCCAGTGTAAGTCCAGTTGAGGGCACTGCCCTGCCATCACCCTTGGCACCCAGCTTGCCATCCCCTGTGGATGTGGAGCATCCCCCTCCAGCTGCCGTGGCATGCAGGAACACAGAATCATGATCTACTTATCCAGTCTCTGAACAAATGGGAGAAAAGCCCCGGCACAGCTTCCTGAACCCTCTTTTTCCTGCAGTCTGGTCTATGACTGCCTTGTATAGCAAAGCAGACCATGAGCACAGGCAGCCAAACCTTCCAGGCAGGAAGGGAGGATGTAGGGGGAAAGGGATGAAAGACAGGAAAGGCTGCAGAGTGCATTAGTGCAATCAAGACCCTGATATCTAGTACTGTTTATTTTCATTTCCTTCTTTCTTCAGGCTTTTCTGGTGATGTTGCACTCTCAGACATGCTCAATTTAAATTCATGAAGCATTATACTTCCAGCTGCCTTTCCAACATCTTTCCTTGATTTGTCTTTTATCACTCCAGCTACCTCACCTGTGTATCATGTTTATTGATATGGCTGGGAGGAAGGACATCCATCTTCTGTTTGCTACGTATTTACCAACAGCTTAAACGCATTTGTCTTATTTGTAAAATCAGCCCGCTCCTCAGTGTTTTCCCTTTTCTGTTCCACTTCTAATATTCTACCTTTCTCCCTCAGAATATTATTTTTTTTCTCACTGTAATCATCACTAGACAAGGGACCACATGCTGATTACTTTTGAATAGAGGGTGTGTTTGTTGGGTCCTTCTCTGGAGTGATCCGCCCCTCCTCTCCCCAAACTGAAATGTAGTTTGCTCTTTGACTCTTTATCTATCACATGTAACAAATTCAAGGCTTTCATTCTTCATTTCCATATTATTGCACAATCACTTCTGCCTCCAAATCAACTTTCAATTGTTCGTGTTTTTTTTTTTTTTTACACATTCTTCATCTCCTTTTGCAGCTGGCTTCCCTTCCCTTCCCTTCCCTTCCCTTCCCTTCCCTTCCCTTCCCTTCCCTTCCCTTCCCTTCCCTTCCCTTCCC
>WYDI02024603.1:16272-33162 GCA_009867235.2 Psittacus erithacus | reverse complement strand
AACAACTTTGAGAGCCAATAAATCAGCATTGTGACAAGTGACTATTAATCCAAAACAATGAATGCTTATCACAAATATGCTTAGACACACTCTGGTCAGATCTGTCATTATCTCAACCCTTCGTGCCCCACGTTGGGCGCCAAAAAGAACTGTCGTGGTTTAAGCCCAGTCAGCAACTCAGCCACGCAGCCGCTCACTCACTCCCCCCCACTTCATCCCCCGCGCTCGAGGAGGGATGGGGAGGAGCATAGAAAGAATGTAACTCCCACAGGTTGAGATAAGAACAGTCCAGTAACTATGGTATAACACAAACCAGTGCTGCTACCACCAGTAATAATAATGATAAGGGTAATAACAAGGGAAGAGAATACAACCGCCCACCACCCGCTTACCAATACCCAGCCAACCCGAGCAGTGATCTAACCCTTCTGGGTAACTCCCCCCAGTTTGTATACTGGGCTTGATGTGCTGTGGTAAGGAATGCCTCTTTGGTTAGTTTGGGTCAGGTGTCCTGTCTCTGCTTCCTCCCTGCTTCCCCTCCTCCCTGGCAGAGCATGAGGCTCAGAAAGTCCCTGGTCAAAGTAAGCATTACTGAGCAGCAACTGAAAACATCGGTGTTATCAGCGCTGTTCCCAGGCCGAAAGTCAAAACCACAGCACTGCACCAGCTACTAAGGAGGAGAAAAATGACTGCTACTGCTGAACCCAGGACAATAATAGATACACATAAATATGTAATAAAATGTGTATGTAATTATATTAAATATATACCCATATCTTTAGCTATCTATTACAGGTACAAAGACCATTCCATTACCATTCAGGACACAACAGCTTTCATGTTTTTTAAAGATGTTTAAGCTTTCTGCATCTTTAACAACTAGAAAGAGTCTAAAGCACCAAAACCCAGAAAAATAGAAGAAGCTGCATAAGGAATTAATGTTACTCTATGGGTCAGAGATTCTCAAGCTTTAACTTATTCATAACAATAACACCATTGTTTTGCCCTCTGGGACCAAAATCAAATGTTTACAAGATTTTGCTAGTGGACACTTCTATGGCTTAGGCGTATTCACCCAGTGTATGTCAGAGCTGAGAGATTAATAGTTTGGCAGCAGTGATTTCATTTCCCCAGAATAAGAAATCAGAATAAGAAACCAGTCCTTTATAGCTGCACAGAAGAAAGAATTTGTTTATTTTGCATGCTGACACCTGTAGGACTATAGAACAGGATATAGTCTTTGTATTATGAGTCAACTGTCACACAATTTAGGCCCTCATTTTAATAAATGCTATGTACATGAGTGCTATGACTTACATCTATACTGTAGTCTCCCAAACAGATTATTTTAGCGACAACACAGAAATTGCTCTTTTGGATTGCAATTCATCTGTTTCTCTCCAAAGGCTACAAAGTATATTTAGAACAATGGATCTACTATAGAATTTGTCTGACCAATTGTAGTCAGTGACAATCCCTGACACCTTTAAAATGTTATGTTGTTGAAAAGGTTTTACTGGGGTGTTTAATTATGATGTGAAGCTTTGAGAAATCTTTTGCTGTCATGATGGGATATCAGACATTCGGGTTGCTGACTGTGTATTTCTTCTGGTTTCTTTTTCTTTTTATTTTTTTTATTTTGTCAACACCTCTTCTGAAACAGTTTCATGGCTAAATTGGCTTCACTCAAAGATGATTAAAACAATGGTTTAGGTATAAGATTCTGTATTGTTCCAATAATAACCAAAGGATTCTAATAACCAGGATTTTGAAATTATATTCTTTACAATCTCTACCAATCTGCTCACATATTCAGCTCTGCACAGGGGGAATCTGACATGTGGTGTCTGAGTGACAAAACAGCCACATGTGAATTATACAGTATTATCTTTTACTGTCTCATCTGCAGCCACAGAACTTGCTGTGATTTACAGTGTGTTACTGAGTTCTTACTCACATGGCTTGAGCAAGAGCTTGATTAAAAACAAAAGAAAACTAAACTAAAAATCCAACCGAAAACAGTGAGAGGAGGTTCCCTTGCAATCTTGATTCAAATAAATCAACACTAAGCATGGTACATGGGGGATCATGAATCTCCTGTGAATTAAATGGGCCTTTTGTGTTCTGTTTCCCGTATTTATAGCACATGACACAGACTTTTCTCCTCTATGCTATGTTTCCAGCTAAATTCTTTTTGTTCTGTTCCTGCACATTTTGCTTTCAGATAGGTGCAATTTAATATTATTATTGTTTTCACTGTTGTTGCAGTTGTTGTTGCAATTGTTGCCATTCTTGGTGGTCCTGGGGTTTTTTATTGTTATTATTATAGATATTTTCGTTACTTTAGAATATTTTAATGCTTTACAAAAAATGCGTGTTATTCATGTTGCTATTTTACAGAAAGGTGGAGAGACTTGACTAAGAGAAGAGCAGGTGAGAGGCAGTATAGATCTCTGGTATCCCAGTACTCTAATCCCTATTCCACACTCTTTGTGGAGCAAGGCAAACACTTGATACTCCTGTCCCTGCAGCTCATAACTTTAATGGATGATATGCAATCTCAGGGGTTCCCTGGGCCTATAGTTTGGATTTACCAAGTACTTTTCTAGTTTCATGAATTTTTTTGTGGAAATCTGGGCAGTGATTGATAAAACTGAGGCATGTGCAGGGTGCGGGCTGCACCTTTCCTGTGTGGGAGAGGTTATATTTTAAAGCTACTTCTAGAGCAACAACCAAGATCTTCTTGAAGCAGATCTTTGACCACCTTTTCAACAGCATTGTAAATCTGTATCAGTGGAGTTGAAAGCAGGGATGCGTCCCGCTCTTTTCTTCCTTACATTTTCCTCCAGCTCAGTAGGAAGTTCAGCAAAGCATTAAGACTGAGACTGTGTTAATGTTTGTGTAGCAGGGGATCTCAGAGCAGATGCTGGCTGGAGATAGGGAACAGCTCTCTCAGACAATAGTAGTGAAGCAAAGATATGGGAGCAGGATCTTCTATGTATAAATTGTCTTGGTCTTCTCTAGGTTTCCAACTGACTTGTGGGCAGAGGCATTAGTAAAAATAAGAAAGCTCTTTAAATTATGAGGAGAAAATTTGGAGGGGGCTCTTTCTGATATATCAGCCCCTCATAAGTCCTTCCACAAAGGAGAAATCCAGGCTCATACCCAGAGCTACTCAACTGCGCAGAGACCAGAAGCTGGACAAGACATGGTAGAAAGGAAACATGGCACACATAGCAAACTCCCTAAACTGATCTAATTGGAAAACAAAGCTTTTCATACCTGATTATCTTCTTGGTTGCTGCATTAACTTGCCACAAGAAAGGGTATTGCCTTTTATTCAGGCCAATTATACATCCACCATTGGGACTCCTTTTAAAAATAAGTGTTTCTCCCTAAACCTCTGCAATTGCTCTTTTCAACATTCTCTGCGTATTATCTGTTTTATTATTCAAGACCAACAGCTTCCACAGGGAATGCTGTTTCCTAGACTGCGCTGCAGGTATGGAACAAAGACAAGACCTGCCAAGTCAGCTATTTGTTTAATTGGGATGTGAATCTCTGAGAAATGTTTTTGCTCAATTTTTCTTTCTTTTTTACATGCATTTAGGACTTTTATTTGTTTGTTGTCTTGCTATGAATTCTTGTAGATAAAGATATGTGGGTAGGGTTCCACAAAACCTTCCTGTGGAAAATATCAGTGCATTTAGCAAGTTAAAAAAAAATAAAATCAGAATTTGCTTCCTTAGAAAAGATTGAATTGATATAGCTAGTAAAAAACTCGGATTCATATTAAAGAAACAGTTTTTAGCAAACTACTGAGTCTAGTTACATTTCCTGTTTTAAAATCTATTAATTTAGCCCAAACTAACATTGCCAATTAGCAGGACCTATATTGCCTAGCTCAGGCCATATACCCAAGGACAAGATAATTATCCCTTGATACACTGGTGTAATTATAAAATCTATCAAAATTAACAGTGCCATTGAAATACTCTTAAACATATTTCTGATTCTTTCTGCTTATCTGTATTGGTCAGTGAGGTAAGGAGAATGTTATTCATGCCAGGATACAATTAACTGCTTAATTCTCAGATTTCCTCTCCTTATAAACAAGCCCTTATGCTTTTATTCTTTCCTCTCACCCATCTACAAAAGGAAAAAAATGGCTGAAGGTCATGACTACAAATTCCAGGGAAAGAATTTCATGCTTCAGAATTGAACTGAGTGTGGAAATCCCAAAACTTCAATTTGAAGTTTGAAAAATACCATGCAAACAGATTTTAAGATGATTTAAGAAGATCATTGCTGATCTGCAGAGTCCGCACCAGTGCTGTGGAAGTGGACACAAGGGCAGGGGAGCCCAGGCTGTGTCAGCTTCTCCCAGAAGCCCTGTCAGCCTTGCAGGACTGTTGCCACGTGGCACTGACATATCCTAATGAGGATCCAGCACCCTGGGTACTGCAAGATTCCACGTTTGTGGAAGGGAGCCTTGAAGATGCAGGGCTCCCTTCTCTGACACAGTTCAGATATGAGGGCTGTTTGGCAGCTCTGCATCCTTGTATCCAAGGCAAGGAGACATGAAAGGTGTCTCATGGAATGGTGCATGGTAGAGAGCCCTGATAATGCCTCCATTTAATAAGAAAAATGCTTAAAGGTATGGCCCTATTTCAATAACAGGAAAGTATTCATTGTGAAATTCCCACACTAGCTAAAATTTCTCCGGACATTTCTGAGTGAAGCTTCACTGACATTTTCACAGAGGTTTGCTCATTTTTGTCAGGAAAGAATTTGACCCCTCTCGTCAGTCATGTTACACCCCATTTCCACTGACTGTCTCTAATTTTTTTACCATTCTTTTAGTTTTTCCCATGATGTAAATACACACTGCAGTAGAAGCAGTAGCATGCCTCTGAATTTCCTCTAGAATAACTAAGCAGCATTGCAAAATGCTTCTTACAGTGTTTCCCTTTCACTCCTCTGAATCTACCCCCTCAAATGACCTCTGCTGTTGAAAAAGCTGCAAGAAATAAGTCAAATAATAATTTCAAGGGCAGGAATCAGGTGATACACACATATTTTCATTTTGTAAAACTAGATAGCAAGGTAATACAGCTACTATATCCCCCTCCTTACAGTCATTAGTTACAAGGCACTGCCCTGACTCCAAGCACTATGACCCGTCAGACTTCCAGGAGAGCTATCTGCTTGAGCATTTAAGCAATTTCAGGCTAATCAAGCTGTTTCATCTCAAGAATATGATTCTTGCAACTTTTCAAACCAATTGTTCCACTAGAAGTTCGCTCCGTACAGTAACGTCTTTCAGAAAGCTACTGAAGTGTAGCCAGGAACAGCAACCTCTTCCATTAACACACCCAGATCATGACAAAACACTGTTACCCAGTTAGATTTTCATTATGCAAATGTAATTCTTTAAATTCTAAATATTAAAAATGATACTATGTTTTTTCTAGCAGGGAACAGAGTTCTGTCAGACAGTAAAACCCATCTGTGATGTTTTCTGTTTAATAATTCCTTCTTTGTCTCTATAATCTATTTCCTGCTATTGCCCAAAGCCAGCAGAATCCATCTCACTCATCATATCTATTACTGCTATTAGCTTTCCTGTGGACTACCCTAATGTCATGCATCTCTAATCATCCATTTGCTATGTGGGTAATTGCCATGATTATTTATATGCAACCAGATGCTTTTGTAAAATCATAGAATCACAGAATACTTTAGGATGGAAGTGACCTTAAAGACCACCTAGTTCCAACCCCCTGTCATGGGAACGAACACTTGCCACTACAGCAGGTTGCCCAAAGCCCTGTCCAATCTGGCCTTATTGGTAATTATATTCTTGTTTGCTCAAGATCAACTTTTTCTCCTTCACAGTCATACTTCAATGTTTTGGCATTGCAGAAAATTTAGTATTGTGTTTATGAAAAGTTGGGCAATCTCTTCTTTTTTTCCTTTAGAAAGAAAAAAGTAAGTGCTTCTAAGACTGCTTCTATGTGACACAGAACAGCATTTCTATGTAGATATTTGAGCTAATGTGCTCCAGAGCTAGTGAAATTGTATTACCATGTATTTCCAGGTCATCTGCAATAGCATCGGCAATTAGTCAGAACCTGTATCTTGACATGGAAGTACACTATATGGTGTAAAAATATGTGAAAATGATGCTGATCATTAGAGGGTCTTACCAGTGAGCTGGAAAGATCCAGGCAACTTTGCAATGCTTCCTGAATGGCAATTTAAAGTGCATGTTTTTCTTTGCATTTCTTCTTTGATGTGAACAGTGCAAGCAAGCCAAGGTGTAGAATCAAAGGATCTTTCAGTGAGTACATTTCTGTAAGGTGTATTCAGTGAAATGCTGAGCATCAACTTTTGTTGAAATTAACCTGCAATTTACACTTGGGGTTTACTTTCTCTTGAGCCTGACTTGTATGCTTTGGTTTCCTGTGGAGCTGCTTTAGAAGTTCTGTTATAATAGCACCATCTTCTGACTAATGTCCTGTCAGGAGTATTTCTGAGCATTTTTATCTTTGATTCATTACATCTCTGAGGTTCCTATGTGACTGTTCCCCTGTTTCATGCAGTGTTCCAAAGACACAATGAAGTGGTTAACCACACCAGATATTGAGCAGTACAATCAGCTATGTAGAGTTTAGAATTCCTTAACTGTGGCAGCCTGATATTGAAATATAGGTACATTTCCAATGAAAAAGCTGAGAGAATTAAATGAAAAATAGAAAACATTCTGCTAAGATTTTTGGTGCTGGCTCAGTTTTGTGTAGGAAACGCCAACAGCAGTCATGTTCTTAACCTTTTCCAAGATCAAGATTGTATGCCAGATATTTTGAACAGTATATCACAGTGTAAATACAGTCCAGCTAGTAAGTTTTAACCTTATTTAACTTTTTTTATGTGCAAAGATGTGGATATTCAGTGTTCAGGACCAGGCTCGATGGAGTCTTGGGTGACATGGTTTAGTGCAAGATGTCCTTGCCCACAGCGGGGGGGTTGGAACTAGATGATCTTAAGGTCCTTTCCAACCCTAAGTATTGTATGATTCCACAATTCTATATTCATATCAATAAAAATGGTTGGAGATTTTTCCCAGGATGAGGTCCATTTGTATAATTTTCCTATCATGTCTACTTTAACTCTTGGCTATGTTGTAGTACATATGGGTCTTTTCTTCCTATTTTTATCTGGACGGTAAAGAAAAAACAGTAGTAATTTGCAACTGACTATCAGAACTAATTAGTCAATTAATTTTGGAAAGGCCATGGATTGATATTTGAAGTCACGTATCCAGTTAATTTCAGATAAATTATTAAAACTTAAGGTACAGTTTCAAGCACATTAAAACAGACCAATGTGCTTCATTGGTACAAGAGAAAGAGAAGGGCTTAAAAGTTCTGGATTGTTTCCCTGCTTTTAACACAGATTCATTATGAAATTTTGAAAAACAAATATTCCATATCTACATGTATTTTTCATGCATTTATAAAGGACAAGTGAAATGAATTAGGTTTTGCGAGACATTTTGACATTCAAATCAGTTGAGCAGTTCAGGAATAGTGCTATTTTTGGCATTAGATGTTGTTGGCTTTTTTTCTGAATACTAGTCTACCATACATTTCTTTGTGCAATAGGCCAAAATTTTCAAATATGTATCTATCCACCTTGTTCAGTTATCATTTTTAATACATATAATACAATAATAACAACACTTATTAGCGTCACAGGAGGATTAAGAGGATAAATATCTTAATAATAATGATGGACTCAGATACATCCATAGTCATGTAAGTACATATCTGTTATTTGCATTTAACTATGGTCTGATATTGTAACTGTTACTCACTTGGGCTCTTCTTTTCCAATTTTTTTTCTAATGTGCTTAATTTGAATTCAAGGGAATAATTTGTCTTATCCTGTAGAACTCCTTTAGTCATTACCAAAGGAGGATGGAGGTTATTTGCTTAGGCTATATTATTATTATTATTGTTATTATTACTACTACTACTATTATTATTTCCTTTCAAGTGACTTCCTCCAATTTCAGAAACATTAATGTTCTTGTTCTCTGAATTTTCTACATATTTTGAAAAAGTCTGAAAAACATAATGTGCAGAGCTAATAGCTCATTGGGACTGAGAGGAATTTTCTCTACTTAGTGACATAATGGGACAAATCACTGCATTGTAGAACTCTTTACAGAGGTTGACATGCTAATAATGTAAGGTGCAGGGCATTAGAGAACTGAAATAAATGCCTAACTATACATTGCAGTTGTGTTGATCTTTATTTCCCTGATGACACTAATCCATGAATGAATAATCCAGATTGAAGTACAGGTTGTTATAGTAATATTCTTTACTGTATAGCTTTTTTGAGATATTTATTGAGTGTCACTAGAAACTGAGGGGTTCAAGGCTTATGCACACTCAATGCCATCTACAGTTTTTCGCTTGGGAAGCGTATCTTCAAAATCATGGTGAACATGCTGAATCAGAATACTCATTGTTATAATTTCTCCATCTATTTTCAAGAAAAAAGAGATAGATATAACTGTAGCAACTGTAGACCTCATGACCTCATCTAAAAAATCATGAGAAAGAGGAGAACTATCTTAAAATTGCTTAGATCAAGAGGACTGGGTACTAAATTAGAACATCAGTGAGGTGGTATCCCCAGATGGGTTTAGTTCTTGTTTCGGTTTCTAGCTATACATATTTGTTTCATCTTCTGCACAACAAATGGTAGACTCAGGACACTCTGATGGACCAAAAGACCTTAAGAAAGAACACAGATGCCCCAAGAAATGTTTTGGACTTAATTTTCTTAACTTTCCATGCTCTGGCCTGTTTATGCTGGTGAACTGTAATGCATATTCAATACATTAAGAATTCTGTTGTGCATACCCCCCTGATATTTAAGCACTTGATGCACAACACAACCACTCCTGTCATCAAGGTCTCCATCTGCACCTCTCTCTGTTGACCTAGCACACATTAGGTCATTTTCTTATTAACTGTTGGTCAAAAATCACCACATTCCATCCTAAGGCCCATTTGAACATGTATTTGCCTGACTAGTCACTTGTTCCTAAGTACATCTCTCCTCATGGTAGCCATTAAAATGTCAGTCTTGCAGGCAGCCTTGTTCAACCATCCACTTTTATTATGAATATCTCTGTACCTTTCCTAATCACAGTTCTCCAAGACCTGATCCACAAATCTGCTTCCTATTTCCTTGAAACTGCTCTCCAAGCTAAGCTTTGTAGAGAGAAAAGGCAAGGCAAAACTGGTGGTGTTCGGGCAATGCAAAGTTTAAGACAGGATGAAGTAGAGGAAATGCAACATCACCTCTGTTATATACAGAGTGGCAAATTGGATGTTCATTTCACTGCAGTACCATTTGTTCTTTCAGATCAGTGTGTCATAAAGTACCCCAGAATATTTATAAAAGCCTATTTCTGTATTTATGTTATTTAAGCCATGACATTTGGTACAAGTTATAAGCCATGATAATTCTCCCTTTACTGATACCCTTCCTAGAATCACCATTTACACTGCCATCTTTCAATTTCCTTTACACGTTATTATTGCAAAATGGTTTTAAAAAAACATGACAGATATCTGTTTGTTAGCATATGTTCTCAGCATTTGTATATCGGTGTGTTTTCCATGTGATATTTATTGTGTTCTTTATTTGCATGTATAAATAAAGAAATAGAGAAAATGCTTTCTATTGGGTTACAGATAGGCCTTTGAAAAGCATGTTAACCTATTTTTCACTGAATCTATTTCAAATAAGCAATATGCTGTTGAGGGCAGCAAATGGGTTGGAAAGGCAACGTGATAGTCCCAAGCTCTACATTTTGTTTCCAGCTTTCTGAATTTCCTGGAAGACAGGTGAAAGTTGGAAAAAGCTAACTTACAGCAAAGTTCAGGCAATCCCTACCTGTTTCCTTGGCTAATGTAACAGCCTGGTGCGCAAACATAGCCTGAGTTAATTACTGGGTGCCAAGGTCCCACCCTCTTTGAGGTCCTGACCTCTCCCTTGCAGAATTTGTTTGGCCCTCTCTGTGCTGAGTCATTGCAGCACGCAAGTCCAACAGAAAATGATGTGAAAAAATGACAGTGCTTCCTCAGCACAGACTGGGCTCAATGCAATGCTGATGAAATGCTCAAGTCAGTGCAGTAGAAAGGGTGGGAGTAAAGGGTGGGCAGGACCATCAGCTGTCTCAGACTGCTGTGGAAGCCACAAAGCATAGAATAGACCACATCAAAAACACAAGAATTAAGATGTTTTCTCGGCCCCAGTAGTTATGAAGGTTCAGTTTCCAATCACTTAAACTGCTGAAGATAGCACTTTTATTTTTTCATCTGTCCCTATCTGCTCATGAGCAGTTTAAGTTGGGCTCCTGTTTGGAGGCAAAATCAGCTGACCATATCACGTGAGCTACTCCACATCCAGAATTGTGTCTGTGGTAGCAGGTGACTCAAGAAACTGAGGCGTACACTGAGGTTTACTTCCTGGGATCTAGCTGAGCATTTAGCCCAGCCTACTCAATCCTGTGGGAGTCTGGGCAGCCCCTGTCATCTTCCACCCATGGACTCTTCCTACAGCTCCAACTTGTCGTCTCTGCTTTCCCAGGTACATGGCATACTCAGCTGTATATTCCGTAACTAGCTTTTACAAGGTAGCTTTCAGTTCTGAAGGATCTTTTGGTATGAAGTGGTCTTAATATTGTCTTATGGAATTCTTCTTCTTTCAGTAGTACACTTAAATCTTTGTGTAGGAGAGAAAATACGGTTATGATTATGAGGGTCATTACTTTAATAGCTGAAGAATTCACATGGGAGATGTGGGCTGTAATACCCTCAAGCTGCACTGAACCCCACATCATGGCATCTTGGTCTCTAACACTCAGCTTTTTGGGTAAAAAGGAACACTGACATTACCTTTTACCACCAACACTGCATTTTGTGCCTAAGACTGCAAAAATATTAGCTCACAAAGGAATTTGTGGCATGAATTCCATTTATGTGGGGTCTTCTTTGGCAAATCGTCCAAAAGTGATTTAGCAGTATCTGCTCATTAGCTCAGTCAGCTCTCCATTCAACTTCTGGATCCTAGAGACTGCAACTTCACTCTTGTTGAGCACTCAGCTTTTTGATGACTGTACCCTATACAGATCAGGGGCCTGGCTGGAAAGGGGACTTCCACTTTGAATACCCTTAGACGCTTTTGAAAGTATCATTGCTTGCTGTATTAGCTGAAAAATGTTTTATACAGAATGTGATATTCCCTGGTTGCTTCAGGATATGTAATCCGGACTCTGAACCCTGTGGTCACTGTGCATGTTAAAGAGTTCACAGGCATGTTAAAGAGATGTAGACCAAGAAAGCTTACTGCATTTCTCTGGTAAACATAAGGTGAGACCCTCACATAGTAGCTGATCTAATTTTCATCAGATTGAGTTCACCATTTTGGGGGATGTCACTGCAGAAAAGGATTGCTTATAAAACTGTATTTCAGCAAACATCTTAAAACTACAGTGGCTTTTTCTCCTTGTTTCACATTGTTAGCTTCATTTCTGTTCTATGATGGCCAGTTAAAATTGTGTTTTCCATGTGACTGAAGGGGGTTTTTTTTGTGACTGCAATGCTTAAGAATTGTCTGTAGCTAAAAAATAGCAATATATTGCACAACAGAAATGCAAATGCTTACAAGAATTTTGTCCATTTGCTTCATCTAGACATTTGAAATATATCTCATGAAACGGGATGTCAATTTTAGTCACTCTATCAATGTCTACTCTAACTTTAACAAGGACAGGGTGTGAGTTTGCCTAGTTTCTGTATCCATCCTGTTGCTCACTCCAAGCTGCTGGTTAATAATTGCTAATATTCTTTCCAGACGTAGCTTTGGCTCATGCTAGTTAGCATTCTGTCATATCTACGCTCAGTTCAGGGATGGTATTGTCTAAGGGACTGCTCCAAACAGGCAGTGTGGCTAAGACCATCTTGCATAGAGGGACTAGAGTAGACTTAACTCTATGGACACACACCATGACAGACCATTTGTCCTTTGAGCCACAGGGTGAGCCCTGGCTCGTTTCTACTGACATAAGGAGATAGACTCACCTCGAGGATGAAAAAGAGCATTCAGCAAGGAGAAAGCATTTGATTTGGCCAGAGAAGACTGATATGTCTAGACTTCTCAAACAGCAGAGTATAGATAGAGTACCCAATGAACATGGCCAATTGACAATAGGCCATTACACTTTTTTTTCCCCTCCAGATTGTTTTCCTACCTGATTTCACTCTGATATTTTAAATGAGAGAACTGGGAGAGGTCTCACTGTCAGGTAGAAAGGATTGTGGCAGTGAACAAAGGACCAGAGGCCCAGGACTGTTCATGCCCCCAGCAGAGACCAAGGAAGACTGATGACGAAGTAAATAGTTGTAAGGAAGAGGAAAAAAAATCATCCTAATTAACTGTCCAACTCTTCCTTCATTTAGAGATGATTAACATTTTCTGATTGAATCCTACTGATTTCTGAATTAAAAGGAAAAAAATAAATATTTCAAAGATTAATTATGCAGATTGCTTAACATCATATTCCCTTTTCATTTTGAGCACATCACATTGGACCAGTTCCATACGACATTTGATATCAGAGAGTTTTTATAACTTTCTTTAATATGAGTTGGATCATTAAATTGGCATTGAAGGTTTTTATAGACCTCCTAGATAGACAATTTTGTTTATTAAGCTTAACTAACAAACTGCTTATCAGTAACCATATAATGGATTGTGATAAACTTGTGCTATTGAATTTTACAAGTTAATGTTAAAAATATTTCTTTATTCTATATTTTTTTGTTCTCCTTTAAATTCTTTTTCTTTATTGTATCATAAGAAGCATTTTAAATACATAATTTCCTTTAATCATATTGCTTACTTAATATTATTTTTATAATGAAGCACAATTATACAATCTTTCATATGTTTAAGGAACAAAAAATCCCAATGTCTAAAGGAGATGTAAAAGTGGGATTAAGGGAAAACCAGAATGAAACACTGACATGTACACTTCACAGAAAAGTCTTCTTCAACTGAAAAAAAGGAAAGATATTAGAAGTCCTTTGTGTTCCACAACACAGTCAGAAAATACTAGGTTTATTAAAAAAAAAAAAGGTGCATGATTCCTCTGAATAAAATACCATAATCTGGTTGCCTTTGCACATGCAGAAGGAAGATTTTAAATATTTTTTTAATCAGCCTGACATTGGATTTGGAAACTGACAATGCATTCTTTGAATCGACTTTTGTTGAAGACGGCAATAATGTGACTTTTGGAGTGCATTTTCTGCTAATACAGCTACTTAAGTTTGCACAGCTGGAAGACTTCTATTCTTTCCTGCAGCTTTTTCTCCCCCCTTCCCCATTCTGATTTGTTATTGTTTGAAATTCTGAGAATGTTTTACACACATTTCCAGTGTACAACATTTGGACACTGATAAACTAATGACAAGTATGATATAAAGCCTTGTAGAAGACCCTGTAGGGTCCACGCAGGGAGAAGAACACATCTGTCTCCAGCTGTGCAGCTATTTAGGAGTGAAATGACTTGTCCTGGGTTGGGCAGAGACAGTAATTATTTTTTTTTGTTGATGTGAAGATCAAAGGTTATTCTCAGGAAGTAAGGACAAGGACTGTGGCATTTAGCAGGAAAGATTAATACAGGACATAATTTAGTACATGGTTTGCACATTAACCTGGTGCTAATGCATGTAGATGACAGAGAAAATGTAAACAGTCTGATGTAAGATAAATTATAATTGATGAAAAGCAAATTAATCTACTGGTCATGAATCTCCCACAAGTTAGCAGAATCTTGAGCAGCTGTTACATTCCATAATCACACTTTAAAAAGAGATTGCTTGATCTGAAGATTTCTTGCTACAGTGCAAATAACTTCCTCTTGCCCCAGCATGGCATTTTTTTTTCTTTCTTTCCATTTTTTGTTTTGTTTTTTTTTTTTAACTAATGAAACCCCTGCTTTTAACAACAGCATTAAGTCCTAGTATAACATAAATCACCAACTGTCTTCCCAAAAGAGTGAATCCTTTGGGTTTATGGCTTTCAAGGTGCGAAACTAAGAATAGTCTCCCCCAAACCACAGAGGTAGTAGTTTGTAAATGACTTCATAACTGAGTGTACCATGAGTTCATGGTCAGTAGATGAGATGTAATGTTTACTTCTCCACAGTTTCCTGATACCAGGCCAGAAATCCATGAAGTAGCTTTCTCACGTTTCTTGTTCCAAAATTTGACATACATGCAAATCGTTTTTCTCTGTTGAAAGTTACCCAGTATAAAACACAGATATACAAATTGTGTGAGCAAAGAGGAAAAAAGAAAACCTACAGAAATGACATGGAAGAAAACACTGAGATTTCTTAGAGCAAACCAACCAAGTATTTTGACACATTTTTCAATAATATTGACATGTGCATAGAAGCTTTTCTGTTAAAAAACCTATGAATTTCACTACCCATAGGAACTTAGTTCTGAGATTCTAATCAGATTTGTACTGTTTTAAATAGGGGAAGCTGCCATAAGCTAAAATGAGTTATACTGATATTAAATCAAAATAACTGAGCTGAAATTTATGTTTAAAGATAAAATGGTCATTGCAGATTCCTATAATGAACAATAGCCTGTCTGAAGGAGGTTTGGACAAAAAAAACAGACACAGCAAAACCATCTCATAATTGTAGCTCATTCACAAATATTCATGGAAAAATTCTTTGCCATGTATATTAAAATTTAGACATTTATCTCTTGAATAATTCCTAGACTATGGAGAAACAATGAAGAGAATAAAGTTCTAGATATTTTTCCCTTCCTCATCTGTCTTTGCTTCCATTTTCCTATGTGCAAGAAAGCACATCAAAGGGATCATAATACGTGTTTTTCTCAGACGGCTTTGTTATGATCCAAGCATCAGATGTCTGAGGAAAGGAGGTAGTGGTGGACTGCAAAAAGAATAACTAGGTAGGTTTCAAAATGCTAAAGAAGTTTTCACCATAAGCAGATTTGGGTTTCTAATTTTGTGCAGGCCCCAGTAAATCTCACAGCATAGACCAATCTACTCTTACAACATGTGCAGCCAAAACCCAGAAATTCTCCAGCTAATTCTGGCTGTAAGCCAAACCTCACTCTTTCCCCAAAGTACTGCCCTCCCACAGTATAAAATCTTACTGGATTCCCTTAAAATAGCAAATGAGCTTTGAATTCATAGAGGGAAAATCAGCTCCAACCAATGAAAGACAAGCTACTAAGTCTTCCTATGGGTTACTCTTAGTTTAACCTATAAAGCCTTAATATAACATGTTCTTATCATCTTTCAAGAACGTAGATAAATATAGCATTTCTGTGTAGTTAAACCAGTGGGGTGGAGTGGAGTGATCCAATGGGTTCACAAAGTAAGGTAAGCAGCTGCATGGCTTGGAAGAGAAAACTCCACCTCTGCTCTTTTTCAGGTAGAGTAAGCAGAGACCAGCAGGTACAGTAAGGCTTAAAGTGACAAGATTACCTGCCGTTACAGCACTGAGATAATTAAAAGCTGACCCGCCAAGGGCCTCAGCTGCTGAAACTGCAGCTTCCTTATTTACCTTCATGATAAAGAGCTTCCACATTAAAAGATTTGGGTGCCAGCCACCCTTAGTGTCAAACTGCTAAGAAAGAAGCATGGTGAAATCAATAGCAGTAGTCTGTGAGCATGCATAGATCATTTCTATTGGGCAAACCCAGGTCATATCAGATGGAGTAGCTGTTGCGATATTGCTCTGCGAGAAACAGCTACATGTGCTTTCTGACTTTGCTGACAGCAGCTGTGATACCATGCCAAAACTCCTATAATGGTAATAAAGATCTGGAAAGGGTTATCTGTACTCCCACTGATTACTAGATATAGGAAAATGTTTATCTATGTAACAATCAACAATTCATTTTAAAAATCCTTCTAACATGTCTTGTGTTGCTGGTAACCACAAGACTTTTGTGTAGAAAGTTTAAAATGAAGCTCAAACCTTTCCTGTTCTCTTTTTCATGCCTTTTTTCAAAAAAAAAAAATTTCATTTGCAGAATGTTCTACTGCATTTTTTTAAATATATTTGCTACATTTTATACTTATTTCTCAGCTAACACAATTTCTAAAATTTCCGCTGAATAAGACTGAAGAAAAATAACTTTGTATCAATGTCAACTCCACAGAGATTTATTTCTAGGGAAAAAAAAAAAAAACAAACAAAAAGCTCCATACCTCTCTCCTTCAAATGCTCCATAGTGACAAAAGGGCAAAACCTTCAAAAAGATATTTTGGAAAATATTATCTAATCTTCATTTTCAAAAGATCACACAATGGATACTTTATACAGAAAAGTATGTTGAATAAATGTATGCATAGTTAAACTCTCAAGTACAAGATGGGCATTTGCCATGTATGTCATGTTTTCCAGGATGAATCTGTTCTGTATGATTTTACCTATGTTATATATCTTGTGGTAGAAGCTCATAAAAGTCCACAACATTGTCAGTCACTTAATAAAGACTAATAACATTAGTTGGCCAGAGCTGGGGAAAGCAACTGAAATAGACTGTGCTACTGACTAAGCCATATTTCACAATAAGTTTCAACAAATCTGTAGCATGTGAATACACTTGTTAGAGGACAATTTAATGAAAGAGGAGAGAAGAGGGAAGAGGGAAGAGGGAAGAGGGAAAGAAGGAAAGGAAAGGAAAGGAAAGGAAAGGAAAGGAAAGGAAAGGAAAGGAAAGGAAAGGAAAGGAAAGG
>WYDI02024603.1:0-15829 GCA_009867235.2 Psittacus erithacus | reverse complement strand
AAAGGAAAGGAAAGGAAAGGAAAGGAAAGGAAAGGAAAGGAAAGGAAAGGAAAGGAAAGGAAAGGAAAGGAAAGGGACACATTCAGTTCATTCAAAAAAAAAAAAAAAAAGGAAAAAAAGCAGCGTTTCCTCCAAGCCATGCAGCTCTCACACTTTTTTCTTTGCAAAGACAATCCCTGACAACCTGTTAATGATCACCTCTATTCTGTAGGAATGTTTACAGCCATTATCCTTTAGGCAAAGCTCATCAAAGGAATACAGAGAATTTAAAAATAGCTGTGGCACTTAAAAAACACCTCAGTGGCACTTAGCTCATCCACCTTCAAACTGTAAACTAGTTCTACAAGTTACTGCAGAATTTGTCTGTAAAGACAGACATCGTGTGTCTTGTAGACCAGCCCTCCAAAACCATGGGTCTGCGTCTGCCTTAGCACAAAATTGCATGTAACACCACATTCCTCACCATGTGAATCACAGCAAGTTGCAGCTGCTAGAGCTGGGTGGATCACCTTGTTCAGCAGAAAGATCAACTGGCTGAAACAAAGGAGGAAAACCAGAGAGATTTCCTGGCAGCAGATATAAAAGTGATGTAAGGAAATGTTTTTTCATACCAGTCATGGTTAGCTGGTGGAACCCATTGGCGCAAGAGTTCATTGAGAAGGGATCTGAGGGGGGCTAGAGGCTAGACATCTACCAGCATATTTCCAAACTCCAAGAATAAGACAAGTAAAGCCTAAATATACAGAGGAGAAGGCTAGGAAACTTACAACATCACATATTTCAGGAAATGGGCCAATTTAGTACTCCAGTAGATGGCTTACAAGAGAATCTTCACACATAACTACGTATTTATTTCACCAGTATTTGTAATTGGCTGAGAAACAGTGACCAGACCAACTGTGTTAAATGACTGACAGTGTGACAATTTGACAGCTGCTCACAATCTGGGGTACCTTTTAGGACTTACCAAAAACTTCTGCAGCAGTTTATAACAAAAATGAGGTGATATTGTCAGGTACGTATCCCACAGATTTTGAGTCCTAACATTGAGATTTAATGCTATGGTATTTGGCTAGCAAATCATCTTGGCTTCCAGCTTCTGTGGACAATCATTGTTTTATTCCTTATTGTCACAGAAGCATGGAAGCATAGAATGGTTTGGATTGGAAGCGACCATAAAGATCATCTAGTTCCAACTCCCCTGCCATAAAAAGCTGCACATTCCACTAGAACAGGTTGAGCTGCTCAAAGCCTTGTCCAACACAGCCTTGAACACTTCCAGGTATGGGGCAGGCTCAACTTCTCTGGGCAACCTGTGCCAATGCCTCACCACCCTCATAGTGAAGAATTTCTTCCTAATATCTAATCTAAATCTATCCTCTGTCACCTTGAAGCCATTACCTCTTGTTCTGTCACTGCATACTCTAAGGATAAAAAGTTCCTTTCCAGCTGTCTTGCAGGACCCCTTAAGGTATTGAAATACTGCAATAAGGTCTCCCCAGAGTCTTCTCTAGGCTGAACAAGCCCAGCTCTCTCTTCAGAGAGGCCTTCCAGTCTTCAGAGCCTTCAGGGGCTCTTCCAGCCTATCTTCATAGGTGAGGTGCTCCAGCTCTTTGATCATATTTTGTGGCCCTCCTCTTGACTTGCTTGAGTGCGTTCCTTCTCGTGTTGGGGGTCCCAGAGGTGGATGCAGTACTCCAAGTGAGGTCTCATGAGAGTGGAGTAGAGAGGGAGAATCACCTCCCTTGACCTGCTGGCTACACTACTTTTGATGTGGCCTAGCATACAGCGGCTTTCTGGGCTGCAAGCACAGTCTGCAGAACCTTTGATCCTGATGATAATCTGGTTTTGTCTATTCTGCATACCTGGAATAAGAACAGTGAATGTCATAAATGGTAGAATTCATGTGATGAACTCATATCCTGCTTCATATTGCATTAATTACATCCAGAAAAGTCAAAGGGATTAAAAATCTCTTAATTTAAAATTCTCTGCAGTGAGAATAATTCATACAGAGCTATTGGCCTGTGTGAGCAGAGTCTGTCAACAGGACTCCTTATAGTCCCAACACACTATTGATGCTGCTTTTTGAAATCTACTGCTCTTTATAATATTATTAGTTTACTGCATCCATAGCTATTTGATGTTAAAAGTAGATTAAACAAATTTCTATTGCATCTGGCCTATAGATTTTTGACATGTATTAATGAAATATTATAATGAAGCAACAGTTAAATCATTAGTAGAAGTGAAATCTGAAATCTAAAAAAGCTTAAGATTTAGCTTCAAAATCTTATTCAGTCTTCAGGGCTATAACTATTCGCTACATGAAAATATAACATCAGGAGTCACCTCCTGTCATGGTTTTGCAGACTTGTCATTGGGAATTAATTCTTCATAATGGGACAAGGCAAAAGAAGCAAACTCAGATCCAGAGCACAGTCCTGTCTATCTGCATCTTTGAATAAAGCCTGGCTTATATAGAAGCATAGTTAGAGTTCCAGTGTTTCGGTTTGTTACTTCTTTCTCCCCTTATACAAAGGCCCTTTAATTTCTCATGTTTAAAGGATTCTGTCTCCAAATGATCATTCTGGATCACAGAGGTTTAAGTAAATTTTCCAGTACAGCACTGAAGTCTTTCTTACAATACCTGAGCATGTATAATGTCAAGAAACTTATACATAATTGAAAACACAGGATCTAGCACAAGCGAGACTTTTAGGCAGTCTTACATAACTAAGTCTCTGCACAGGGTTATTGGCTGTAACTTCAATGCCACTGCAGAGGGTTGTTTGCTGGTGCAGCCTTCCCCATCACATGAGCATGGTACCAGCAGGGTATATAGTCTCCTTTTCTGTTGTAGTGAATTTACCTCAGTTCCTAGTCTGTGATTCTCAGACCCTCAGCTATGTTAATGGATATCATCTTTGAGTAGATATCAATACTTATTAATATTTTACTTTTTATGCTAATTTTTTTTTTTTTTTGTACCTTCACTTGAGACAAGAGAACACAAACTGTTGTTTTCACATTCTGGTTTTCACTTTAGCTCAGTGATTACTTGGTTACTGCTTCTTTGCCAGAAAAAAAGAGTAGAAGAGCTATACTGGGTTTACAATGAAAGTTTATGGAAACATTGCAAAACCTAGGTATTTGAGCCAGTTTTCAGCTGGTGCTGTGCAGCGTAGTGGCATTATCTGGCCCACCAAGAAAATTGCTTCAGGATAGCACTTCTGTTGAGCACTGGAAATTCTGTATTTCTTACTACCAAGGAAACTGGTTGCTGTGTCCCAGTCTGAGAAACACTATAAACCACCCTTAAATGTATTTCTTTTGTAGCTAAGTGATTATTTGATTTGGTTTGTACTGCATTTCTATATTGCAACTCTTGTACAGCAAAAGATGCTGGTACTGTAGACTTACTAGAAAGTATAGAAGGAGTTTATTTGGAGGATAAAAGTTACATATGCATATAATTTGGAGTGCAAATACATACTCACTTTGGTACACTTTGGTGTAGAAGAAGAAATTGAACTTTTCAAGACTAAAATGTAGTTTGTCAAACTGCAATTTTAGAATCATTTTCCATATATTATATGGTTCAGATTAATCTTAATTTCAAATTGGTTAGAGAGCGCTTCAGTATTAATCAATAGAATTTTCCAAGTAATGCATATTTTTTTTGTCTTCCTTTCTTTGAGTCCTTGAATTTAATAATATTGGGATGTCTTCCTCCAAAGATGGATCTGCTAACTAAATTTGAATAAATTCAAACACTTAAAAAAAAAGAATGAAACCTGTGAAAAATACAGTCTGATTGATAAGACCAGGAGTCTGAATCTATAATCCCCAAAATATGACAACTTGAAATTAAATCTGAATTGACATGCTTTTCAATTGTTATTCAGAAACATTACCTTCTTTCTTTAAAATCTGTTTCCCCAAGCCCATAACCTGAACATGAAGTTCATATAGGAAAATATTCAAGAATAAAGCTATTATTATACAAGCCCCATAACTCTCATGGAATTTCCCTTACGAAAGGGAAATCCAGGCTGGCCAGTTGGCTTTCCCATCATCTTTGCTGGTAGAGACATTCAGTGGGGTTATTATTGTGGGTAATGCCCCATATGCTTCCTGCATTAAGAAGGTGAAGGAAGATGAACACCTGCCATGACCTAACTCATAATGAAATTCACTCCACGAGGTAGAAAAGTTCTAAAAATGAGTGGAAAATCTCTATTTCTGAATTTGAGAGTGGATTTGTAGAAGGCACTTCCAGCCAAAAACTGATCAGGTTTTGAAACAAATGACAGGGACAATCTGCATCTTGCATTTGCAAGAACATAGAAAAGGTTAGAAAAGAAAAAGAAAAGAGTTGCCAGATTTTTAAAACAGACTGGTGAGTTCTGGTTTTGGATAGCAGTGCTGACAGGCTGACAGGCCTCACCAGTTCCTTGATGTTAAGCACCACTCACACACAGTCAAGAGTAAAAAGTACGTTCTCGTGAGCCCCACCACAGATGGTTTGTAGAAATGGCAGAATGAACTGACACTTAATAATACAACTGTACTTAGAAGCAGGTTTTATGATGTCAATTACAACATACAGCTGTTAAAATGTAACTGTCAAAAAAAAAAAAAAAACAAAAGAAAAAGACAAATTACAGATCTCAAGTCATTTATATGACAAACATGTGGGACCATCCTATGGCTGCAGCTGGGAGGTATGGAGGTATGGTAGGAGATGGCAGGGGTATTGCTTTTCCCTAAGCATGTGCCTTAACTCCTGCTGCAGGCAGGTGTGGAGACGGACAGGCCTCTGGTTTGACTCACCCATGGCTTTTCATATTTGCAAAAATGAGTAAATAAAAAGACATGTGAATTGAGTACTCCTCTATTTTTGAGTTGGTTCATCCCACACTTCCAACAGAGCTACAGGAATGATTTGTTTTGAAAAACAAATGACATTTCTACCTCTAAACCTTTTCCAGGTTTGATAGGGTGTATTTCATAGACTGAAATTAAGCGAGTGTGAAAGTTCCTTATGTGTGCAGAATGGAAATGCTGACAGGCTTTTAGCTATAGATATTCTCACAACCCAAGTCTAATGTATTGTCATTAATGAAGCAGATGAAACAGAAAACAGAGAGAAAAATTAGATCAAGTTCAGCAGTTACTTGGTGCAAATTTGTAAGCATCTCCCTACCACAGAGATATGTAAAATAATGCTCCTGTTAAAAGTTATGTGGAAAATGAAGGTTCTCAGCAAGCTAATTTTACTCTGTTAACAAAGCATGGTTTCAAGCTATTCTTGTTAACCATCCACCCACTTTCTTTTCCTTCACCACCTCAGATTTGCAGATAGGAGGTACAATTACAGTCCTTTGTTTCAACCTGAGATCTTTTTACAAAATAAAGTCAGCTTTTATCTTGTTGAAACCTATGTGCTTTCCTTCATTGTGTCAAGCTAAAGGAGCTGAGGTCTAACTTTAAAGTAATACTTTGTGCTGCCTTTTTTTCCCCTTCCTCCCTCTTTGTTGTATGTACAGCCTAACTGTGTGGCTTCAGTTGAACTTTTCCCCTGGCAAATAACACACTTCAAGCTGAAAAAAAGAGGCTGGGGTGAAATCCTGGCCCCACTATGCTTAATGGACTTTAATAAGGTTTGGTTTCCACTCTAGTGGCTGCTGCTTTTTGAGTTTCTCCGCTTAGTCCTGCTGGAGATGTTTTTCTCCTTCTAGAATGGAAGTGCTCTAGTGCAAATTTCTGGTGTAGATGGTCTGCTGCAGCCAACAGAGATTTGAGTGATTTAACTGGCTTTGACACTGGCACTTGACACAGCAGTGGAGTCATGGTCTAAGAATTTAAGTACCCCACTCTTAACATGCAATTCCTAATATGACTCCAAAAGAGTGAAGTTAAAGGAACTATATATTTGTATGTGTATGTGTATGTGTATGTGTATGTGTATGTGTATGGATATGTGCCTCTGTATGGATATGTGCCTGTGTATGGATATGTGCATGTGTATGTGTATTTCTTTTTCTCTATCGGCCTTTTTTCATCTGCCAGAGCATGTCAGGCAGACTGGTTTTTTTCAGTGTACTTCAAGGGGTGTTCTGGGCATTTGTAGCAGAAGAAGATGATGCAAAAGATAAGAAAGGGGTGTGGAAATAAGAAAAGCCAGTGAGTCAGAAACTTCCTTTTTTTTTTTTTTTTAATCAAAACAAAACAAAAAACCAACCAAGATAAAAATTACCAGGATACCAGGATAAGGTTGACAACAATGGCGGGGATCTTGGCCACTGATCTGGCCAGGGCAGAAGGTGCTTGCCTGTGAGATCAATGTAGTAGGGTTACAGTGACAGAAAAGTTGGGATGTTAATGCTGGAGTACTATTCTGCTTTTGCTTTCATGACTGCAACACAGCTGTTGCCCGAAGGAGCCACAGGAGATGGGACTGATGTCAGACTTGTCAGAGAGTGTGCCTGAAGACTAAACCCTTCCCCCTTCCTCTGCCAGTAGCTTCAGACTGTGCTGATTTCCTGGCCATCTCCTTCATTTCCATTAAGTAATACCACTGAGCACGGAGCCCTCAAGGCAGCACATGCTTTGTGTTGAATCAAATCCAGAGGGACGTAGAGATTGGAGTAGATATGCTTGATCAAACAGAATGAGTAGTTTCACATTTGTGTTTCTTACCCTTGCCTCCTCAGTGCACTGTCACCATCCTGGGAGAAATTGTTTCTTTCTTACTCAGTATTAGCTTCTCTCTGCAACTGAAGCATCACCTTTCTGAAATCAGCGCTCTGAAAATTGATTAAACTTCCACAAGTCTCTGTGCTTCTTCCAATGAGATGTGCACATCTCATTTATCTGAACTTTTTCACAGAAAAGCTGCTTCATTATCATAGCCATAGCCTTCCTACCACCTACACTCATCTTCAGCTTAAAAGGAAAGTTCCACTGTGATCACAGTATCTTTTCTCCCTTTGCATTTCTCTTCAAATGCTTTTCTTTTCTGTTTCCCTGTCACACTGGGGAGATGATTTTTCCCTTCCAAATCCATCCATGAGATGGATCCTAAAAGACATCATAGAGACATCCCTGGTGTTTGCATTTTACGTAGGATGTTGGGAAATCAGAGAAGGTGCAACATAATTTGAGTGTTAATGTTTAAAACCTCTCAATCTGCTTAGGTTATCAAAAAACCCCACAAAGTAGTAACCTGATTACTGTGTTTAAGTACATCTGGTGAAACGTTTTGACATTGTAAATTCACACAGAACAGGAGTTTCACGAGGACTGAAACAATTAGCAAACGTCAATGAATTCAGAGCATAGTTTCAGTCAAAAAAGGAAAATCTTTTTGTTTTGGCACTTATAAAGCTGAAGTTTATTCCTGTATTTGAAAAGACGTTAATTTAAAAATTTAACTAAGTGAAAAGAGGTTGGGTAAAAGGGCCTAGCTAATCATTTTGCATTGACCCAACCCTTTTGTTTGTTCAGGCAAACACTGGGCTGACTCATTATGTTGATAATAACTGTTCTAGCAGTCTAGCTCTCATTGTGTTAATTATTCTAGTGCCAAAGAGACATCCCCTGCGGTGGGCTTTGTACTCTGAAGCCGATATAATTAAAAAAAGCATAAGACACTGGAACCAGCTGAGCATTCTTGAACATACAAATAACTGTGGTCTTCTACCAATGGGAAAGTTAGAGAATGACCTACCCACATTTTAATCTGATAGTTTGTCTCACATATGCTGAGAAAGAGAGGGAAAATTTAGCCAATTATTATTACCATCATTGTTTTTCAGCCTTAGTAATGATTTAAGGCTTTTTTATTAAAACCTTATGATGTTAGCAGCGACCTTCGGATGGCATTTTAACACACCCTCCAATCTTTATATTTTGGATTTGAAGATGCTCAGCTCATAAAAAGTATTTGCTAAACTAATTATTCTGAAGATTCTTGCAGAATAACCAAAATATTTTAGTTCATTTAAGATCTCATGTACAAAGTTGTAGGAAATGCATGAAAAATAGACATCCGGGGTGAGATTGTTGAGGAAGTCATGGGAATGGGCCTCTCAGGGAGATGACCCCAACTTTTTTTCTGAGTAAGGAATACCAAGCTCTAGGGGTCTAGGTGAGAGAAGGAAACATTGGAAAATGAAAGGACACATTTTCTCTTTACTGTGAAGTAAAGCCATTTTGCACTTATGCAGCTCTAGTACTTGTACTCTGCTTTTTAGAATAAGTGGTAGTATTTGCCTCTCACTCTATGAAATACCAAATTCAAAGACAATGAAGATTAACAATCTCCAGCAACATTACTTACATCTGCTTCATAGGCCAGCCAGCAGCTCTGGACTCCTCCGAGCTGTTCTGAAAAACAAACACTTTGGCTAATTGGACAAAGGTGTTTGGTGGAACTTGGAAATAATCACTACCATCCCTCATCTTTTCCAGCCCTAAATATATATTTGAGCTCCATCTTTTAATCCCGTTTTTTTGGCTGAACGTCTTTAATCTTCTGCCCTCCGTACTCAGAAGAATTCATCTGCATGTGAGTTTAAGTAACAGTTACTATTTATAGTATTTTTGAGTGGTTTATATTGTCTAATTTTTTATTATACTGACATGATAAATTTGCAGGCTTTTTTCCAGTATTTTGCTTTCAATAGAGACTCAGATGTGTGCTCTGCTTACACTAACTACTGAATTTGGATGATTTTTTAAATTTTTTTCCTACAGTAACAAATATCTTTATCTCTTTACCCCTTCTTATTCTTTTCTAAAATAAAATTTGAGGTCATCCAGAAACGGTTGCAAATTTGACTTAAATTTTCTTTAATTGTTCTCGCAATAAAGATAAAATGAAAAATAAAGACAAATTCTGAAAAGAAGAAATTTCCAAATGCTTTAAATCCTATAGTTTGGATCACAGCAAGTGTAAGGTGCCCTTCATAACTCTGTTTTGCCACTGTCAGTGCACCCATAGTTAGAATGTAATGTGGTAGTTTGGATATTTGTTTCAAAGATGCCCTATTCAAGACCTCTACCTGGAGAATATAGTGCTATGGTTCTCTCAGCTACTCTGTGAATTCCCATTTAAATTCCTAAAATATCTAAGAACTAATTAATTAATGTTATCTCAGTTAGTGAGAGAAGAAATACGAATTGTATAGCCCGGTTCTGTGTTCATACAGAAAAAAACAATTATTTGTCAGCCTGCTACCCACACTAAATTTTTGGATGATGATTTCCTGGATACATTATGTTGAGTTAATAAAGAAATTTGATGCCATGTTTTGGGTAGGGGGAGGTCTAAATACCTATCTGGGTTAGACACTGGCCTAAGGATTGCTTACTTCTTGGTGACCATTCCATGGACAACCTGGTTTCTTAATGACTCTTTTATTTTGTTTTAATTCCAAGGCTGTTGTGACAGAATGAATTATCAGATGAAGGAAAAAGCCAAAGCATCTGTTTTCAATTAGTCATTGAACCCTCACGGTTTGCAGGGAGCAGAGACAGGAGCGGTGAAAAGGATCTGAGGCCTAAGCTGGACCCAATTCACAGTAGGGCAAGTAGTTTTCAGGAGTTTCTGAAGCATCAAGAAAGGACTTTTCTTATGCGAGATTGACAGACAACAGGGAACATTAATCTTTCCACTCTGATAAAGTCTTGCTGTGCCCAACTGTGGGCCTCATTCTTCATGAAAAAATGCAGTTCAAATAAAAAAGGACAGCAGAGTGGGTAAGCTGAGATTTTAAAGACATGGTTTATCCAAAAAGAATGAATGGTGTTAAAGAAGTGTAGCTAGTGGGGAAATTTGAAGTAAACAAATGGGAAGAAAGATATCTGACTTTTTGGTCACTGAAGACTGCTCAAGAAGTAATAGGCTGAAAACACAGTATGGAAGGAATAATTTGCCAATGGGAAAACCTTTCCAGTGATTAAGAAGTGAAGAATTTGTTCCCATATCCCTATCAGTGACAGGAGAGACGTACCTCAAAACAAGCTAGGGTTGACCTCCAAGATTATCCTTTCACCATATGTGCTCTGAATCAGGGAAGTTTAAGTTTTGGCCATCCTCCTCCAGATGAATGCTTTAAACCTTAGACCAGTGGTTTCCAAATTGGAAGATATGGTGTGACCACAATGAATATGAGCTATCAAGTCCAAACTAATAAGCTCTATTTCTGCAGGACAGTATCTACATTAGTCTTGTGACTGGTCTGGGGATGGGAGGAGGCTAAGGAGACAGACACAATAATTCATGCAACAGTGCTGGTTTATATTCCTGATACTCTGTAATACAAATACTGGGTCTAGTCAGGTTACTTACCCAACTGTTAGACACTTGTGTCCCTGATCTAGTGGGAATGCATTTACCTAAAACAGAAGAGCTTCAACAGAAGCTGAGTCCGCACACTTGCTCCCAGAATATTTTCTAACTTTCAAGCCCTTCTTTAAAGATAAGGGTTAAAATCCTTTAACCCAGAGAATTTACTAACTACTGTCTGGATTAGTACTTTAACCCCAGAGGAATTGGATAAAAAGAGAAGAGGAAGGCTCTTCACAGCAGAATTTTTGTGAAACATTTAGCTTGAAGAAAACCAAACGAAACTATAGCATGAATTCAGCAGAATTTATGTATAGTTTTAGGGTGACAGAAACTCAATTTCTTGAGGGAAAAAAAGACCTTACCACTGTAAACTGTTGCTAAGATTCTCTTCTAGCATTTTTTATTATATTATAGTGTTAACACATTTAGGCATACAATGTTAAATATAATGTTTGGACATGATCTCTGTGAATGTAATATCTTCATTCTTTTCTGGAAAGATATGACCTGACAACAGCTGTTACCCTTATGAGGATAATGTCCTAGTATTGTTTAGATGTCTGCTGTTGCTTTAAATGGTTTCACGACTTTTCTATAGTTTCTCTTACAAAGGGACCACAAATTGTATCAAAATCCTAGAAGATTCCTCAGCACAAACAAGTTTTTATCCCCTCCTTAATTCCCCATTATCCAAACCAGAGATCGATTGTTTTCTGGGCCATGGATAGGAGTATTGCCCAGATTTATTTATTCATTTATTTTCTGTTATGGTAGACCTCCATTACATAGCTATCAGTGATGGTGTTGAAAAACAGCATGGTGAGGAAGGTGAGCCCACCACTGTAAAAAGAGAAACACAGCAACTAATATAAGTGGAAGCCAGGAAAAAAAAAATGTTTGTAAAATAGAAATAGAAGAATATCTTTGCTATTTTCCCTTTCTATGTTAGCTTTTGTTGGTGTCACTTCTCATTTCAAGAAAGAAGTTTGCCCTGTTTAACTTACTTTTTATATTAAAAGAAAACAAAACTGGCACTAGTAAAAGCTCTGTCTGCAGTTTTTAATGGGAAAAAAACTGTAAGAACCTCAAGAGCAGATGAAGGGTTGTTGAAGCCTATAGCTGTGACAATGCTTGTGGGAAAGTCTGGAACAGCAGGGAGGAAAGTGTCAGCCAAGAAACCTGAAAAATAGTCCAAACACTATCTTTTAATAATGTGGTTTTAATTTTAATAATATATTACTATATGGTTTGTTTCTTAGGGACCTGTGTTTATGAGGAAGCATTCCTTGAAGCTGTCAGTCTATGGGAGCTCCCCTAAACTCCTGTAAAATGAAACGCTAGCGATTTTCCTCTGTTTTGAGAGGGTACATTAATAACCACATATTGCTATAGGCATTAAATAGGCCACCCACCCTCCATGAAGTACAGCCCACATTTCTATCCACTTCTTATGGCAGCTAGCCTAGCAGGAACAATGTCAAGGAGTGCAATGAAACACTCTGTGTCTCTTGACTTCTGTCTTAGGGAGGACCTTTTCCTGTTTGACAGCTATTCATTCAGTCAAGGAATGTTACAAGAGGAGCTGATTTAGTGCTAGCGAGTAGAGAAGGGTGCCACTCACCATATTGTCATCAGCAGAACTGGTGTCCAGCCTGTGCTGCTGCCCTTTGGTCATGCCTGCATACATATGACCTGTAAGCTGCTCTAATTACTCATAGCTTTCAAGTTTATCACTCACACATGCTGCACAACTGTGACCTATAAGCAACATCTGCAGCAGTGAGAGCCTCATTTTCTGGCTGACTCCAGAGAGTTCATGCTGCTTCTTGTAACTCCCTATTCTTCCCATCAGTGTCTGGCCAGCTCTGTTGGGCCGGTCCAGGAGCAGACACACGGGCACAAATGAGTTTTTTGAGGAAGTGCATGTGTGTGCATATGTCTGTGTGTAATTTTTTAATTAGAAGCAGGGCTGGCAGATCTGTTTATTTAAAGTTGCCTGACACTTACCACTACAAAATCTTATTTCCAGTTGCTGAAATTTAACTATTTAATCAGAAATGTTTCAAGTTGACAGCTCACCTCAGATTCAAAAGATTGTAAGGGGCATGTGCTTATTTATTCGAAGTTATCAGGCAAGACCCTTCAGCAGTTTCCTGAAAGTTAAGGACAGCAATACATTGCTTTATAAGCAGCATGTTTCTTTTCCCGTACTAAAAAAACCAGTTCTCTGTTGATAACTCATGCCCTCACAGTAGCAGGCATGACTGCCAGCTCAGCTGTCATATTGGTGGCTGCTAATATAGGGGAATACTCTTTCAGTGATAATGTGTCCAAGTCTGGCTGAGATTTAAGCCAGCACCTCAGAAATTGCAAGCTGCTCTGTAACTGCAACTTTGTTTGCTGTTGCTGCAGCCGCAGGAAAGAACATGAACTGGTTGTAGGCTGCTCTCTAGTGTCTCTTGATTGGCAGGGCTCCAGACTGTATTGCTGTCAAAACTCATGCGCCTGACACCTATTCTACAAGTCCTTAGGATGCACCTTACAAGGCACCATGCATTCACCAAATATACCCATTAACTGTAGGTTATGCTGGTGGCCACCTTTCAATGATCATAGAATCATAGAATAGTTAGGGTTGGAAAGGACCTTAAGATCATCTAGTTCCAACCCCCATGCCATGGGCAGGGATACCTCACACTTAATCATGTCACCCAAGGCTCTGTCCAACCTGGCCTCGAACGCCACCAGGGATGGAGCATAAACTTCATAAAGCTGGCATCAGCTCACCTCACAAGCGCGTCAAGGTCCCTCTGGATGGCATTCCTTCCCTCCAGCATATCCACCGAAATACACAGCTTGGTGTCATCGGCAAACTTGCTGAGGGTGCACTCAGTCCCACTGTCCATGTCACCAACAAAGATGTTGAACAAGGCTGGTCCAAACACTGATCCCTGAGGGACACCACTCAGGTGATTCGAAAGTGCTAGGGACCATCATCTAGTTCTGAGACCTGGTAACTTGGCTCCATCCATTCTATATTACACTCAGCCTTGGTTCCCAAAATATGTATGATATATATGCATTTAGTGTAAAAGGTTTTGTTTGTGATATACTAAAATTACTGTTTTCTCTAATATACTGAATACACTACACCTCTTGATCTGTGCATGCATAGTAGCCATTTCTTTGATATTTTATATTTCTCAGTGTTCAATAGCCCAATCAGAGCTATTTTCTGACCAGGAGACAGGCAGACAGGGTATGCAAATCCCTCCAGGACAAAGATTCTGTGTAGAAGAAGAAAACGAGGCTATTTATAGAAAACTCGGATGTTCAGTACCATATATTCAGTCAGATTGGTGAAAAGGCCAAAACCAAGGCGCTTAGAAGGACCAGAATAGGTCCGTTACAGCAGGCAAAGAAGTCCTTAATTACTAAAGGCTACTTTTCTTGAGCTAGAACCCAACACTCTTCCCTGCTATCACACTGCTATCAGGAAACGCTAATAACATGACCTATCTCTTCTAGTGATAATCAGCAAAGAAGACCACTCTAAGTGTGTTATCAAGTTACTTCATTTGTTCAAGTGGAAGAATTTTTGTCTGGTGTACTGGGAGCTCAAAGGGCAGTTACATAAGGTTTCTGTTCTCTTTTTTGGTTTCTTTTTTATTTTTTTTTTTATAATTTCCTTTAAAAGAAAACCCCCAGATCTTTTCACAAGTAAAAGAATTGTAACTCAGCAGCATATTCAGCTATTCAGAATTTAGGAAATTCTAGAATAAAAGGCATTTCCATCCTGTTAGTGTTTATATATAAAAATGTGATTTTATAAAACATACCTATAGAGAATACTATACAGCTTGCATCAGTATAAAACACTACTAGCTTTTTTTTTTACAAGTCTTGATTGCAATGTGAATTATTTTCTGTTTCCTAAAACCTTTTACTACAATGTCTCCTGTACAAAATGTTATTGAATTAAAAAATCTTTTTTTTAATTAGTTATCTATTATTTGCCTAACATTCTTTTTCAATTGACAACTAAAACAAAAATACTCAGTTTGATCCTTTCTTCTTTCTAGAATTGCTTTTCATGGATAATGAACCAAATCACTTACTTAGGTATTTTTCTATTTTATTTGCAATTTTCTTTATGTATCTTGAATATTAATCCAATAAACTAAGAATTCCTTCAATCATACAAGAAGAAAACTACAAAATACAAAGTAATAACAAGTTACAAATCATTATCAATACCTAAATACCAAAATCAATCGATTGTTCCTAATAATTTTTAGTGTTGTGAAAGACAAACCAAAAAAACCCAGTGCATGATGTTTTCAAGCAGAGCAGTTTTTTAGAGAGTTTGTATCAACAGCAGCTGCCACAGATGGGTTATGTTAGTCAAGAAGATTCCAAAACAGGGAAAAAAACCCCAAAACATGCTTGTATAAATGAGAAGAATATCAGCTTGATTGTAATACTCTTTCACTAAGAGAATATATAATGTTGGGTTTGTCTGTGTTTGCTTAGACATAAGTAAGGAAGTGTAGACCATAAAAACATAGTTCAGAGCACTTTTTTCCATCTAAAAAACTTGCATCTATTCATATGCTCAGTGATTAGACAGAACACAATATATCATTCTGCATATTTTGAGGACTTTGTAGAAGCCTGGATGAGGGAAGGGCTGAGAAAATCTTGAAGCCAAACACTAAATTCTTTAGTCAAAGGATAACAATTCATTGCCAGATTAATTTCTGAATCTACAGATATTTTTATCTTAATGTATTACAAACTGATGTAATATTACCCAAATTATTATCCAAATCTATACAGAATGCTAATTAAACAAAATTGTTCTCCATAGAAATAGCACAGTCACAAACCAAAAGGTATTAATAATCTGAAAGTGAACAGAACCTTGTCTGACATGATCTCACATTTTCTGTTTTTAATTATGTCAATAGAATTAACTGGAGTGTACACAATGATTCCAGCAATCTGTGTTATAACACAGCTCTTCATGGAGTTGTTTGATGATGGTTGTATTTGTCAAGTTCACTGCATAGTCATACGGAAGAACTAATTAGCATCACAACACTGATTAAAGAAATACTTCTCTGGCCAAATCTATCAGCATAATCTAATAATAAACAATCTGTTTCAGTCTTTGCTATCAAGACTATGCTCTTTATACTCTCCGTGCAGTGTAAAGCATATAGGTGGAAAATTTCCTGGGAAGAATACAGGGATGCTGTCCAGAAAGCTAGGGACCAGATTAGGAGAGCTAAGGCCCAGTTAGAATTAAAATTGGCTAGGGATGTGAAAGATAACAGGAAGGGATTCTGTAGGTACATTGCGGATAAAAGACAGACTAAGAACAACGTAAGCCCCCTTCGGAAGCTATCAGGAGAACTGGCTACCCTGGATTTGGAGAAGGCTGAGGTTCTTAATGACTTCTTTGCC
>WYDI02024602.1:0-25844 GCA_009867235.2 Psittacus erithacus | reverse complement strand
ACTGGTCTGTAATTCCCTGGGTCATCCATTTTCCCCTTCTTGAAAATGGGGGTTATATTTCCCTTTTTCTAGTCATCGAGAACTTCACCTGACTGCCATGATTTTTCATTGAAGGATTGTATTTTTAAAAGATGTGCAGTACCTGATGTGAGCTGCAAGTTGCCTTATAAAAATTAACAATGATAGTAGAAGGATTAATCAGTACCCATTCTAGTCTAATGAGTAAAGAGGGGTTTCTTTTGTTGGGCATAGAGGGGTTCTTGTATAGGATTGTGAGGGAGTGTCAAATTCTTCTGGTTAAAATGGTCTGTGTTCAGTATAAGCTACTGATGAGATCTGATTTTTCTAGGTGTTGCTGAAGGTGTTGTATCAATACAAGGAAAAGCAGTACATGGCTCCTAGAGTTCTGCAGCAAACACTGAATTACATCAATCAAGGAGTGTCACATGCAGTCACCTGGAAGAATCTGAAACCACATATTCAAGTAAACCATTTTTGGGGTTTAATGCTTAGGTGACTCAGTAGTACATTAGTCAGTCTGTATGGTGTTTCTAGCCTTGCTGCAATTCAGTTCTTGGGGACCTGTGTTAAAAATTACTGGTGGAAATTGTTTAAGCCTGTTTGGTGAAGGTTACTCTGGTATACGAGCAAAGCTGGGTGATGACCATTTTTTTTGTTGTCAGTCCTTTGTGCTTTATTATATGAAGGATTACAGTGTAACGCAGGAATGCAACAAATTTGGAGATGGTGTTACCGACTGAATTTATGGCATTAAATTATTTGCACATACCGTTATCCAAAGCAAATATAATAGCTTGTGCTGCGTTGCAGCTCTGCCTTAACTTAAAAGATTCCTTTTTGTAAGGTAGTGCTGCAATGTCCAAATTTATTTTATGTGAAGAAGTGATGGGGTGGCAAAATCAGTGAGATACAGGACAGAATGTAAAGATTGATTTCGTGGTTTTGGCCTGTTTTCAACTCCTTGTTTTTTTTATTGCAGGGAATTATCCAAGATGTTATTTTTCCATTGATGTGCTATACAGATGCTGATGAAGAGCTCTGGCAAGAAGATCCATATGAATATATACGCATGAAATTTGGTGAGAATTTGAAATCTTCTCATGTGAAAATATGACTTCATACAAAGACAGGATTAGGGTTTTTTGTGAAAATAGGGATGGCTTTAATCTTTAAAATAAAAAAAAAAAAAAAAGAAAGGGATAAAACCAGTTCATAGTAGCCAAATAATACAGCTTCATATAGCTAACCTGGATATAATGGTGGAAATGACAGACAACATAGTCAACAGGTGTTTCTGCGCTTGAAAAAGTAGTTAATTTTGGCAGTTACAGAGTTTCTGTTATAAGTCAGAACAGTCCATGTCTTCCTAACAATAATTGCATAAGTTTAATGTTGTTACAAGTTTATGCTTTACAACAGCTAGTATTTCAAGCCCTGGAGTTTTTACAATATTAAGGAAATTCACACCTGGCACAGTTCAGAACAGATTTACCATAATGGCAAATGAAACATTATGAAATAAGCCTAGCATTCCAGATTTGTCTTCTGTGGCTTGCTACTTTGTTGCTGAGGTTTACTGTAAGTCTGTGCAGCCCTTTCAGGATGGGGAAGAAAGAAGATAATTCAGTCTTCCTGAACAAATTCTTCCCTCTGCTAGAACTTTTCTGTGTCTAGAACAAGAAATCTTGAGGGGTTTGGGAGTTTCTTATCACTCAGGTCAGAGGCAGACCTGTAAACAGTACAAGTATTATATGAGGCTCCGATAATCCTCTTCTGCAGAGAAATAAGAAACTGAGCATTTTTAACTCAATTATGTGTGCTTGCCTGCACAGCAAATAACATGTATGTCAATGCTTCTACTGTTAAAAAAGATTTACCTTAAGGAAGGCAATTTCACAATTTCGTATCAGACGTAGACAGTCAGTGATCATGAAAAAGTTGAAATATATTAGGGATCTCCAGCCATGTGTAGCTGTTGTTTGGGATGGAATATCTGTTGTAAGAAAGGATGATTAACCACCTGAGGAAAAAAAAAAGGAAAATTGTTGCTCTTTGGTTTCATATTAAATCATTAGATTACATTAGGACCATGAATTGCAGTAAAGAACTGAGTTTCATAGCTGTTACATGTTTACGTCACAGATGTATTCGAAGACTTCATTTCTCCAACAACTGCTGCTCAGACATTATTGTTTACATCATGTAGTAAAAGGAAAGAGGTAAGCTATTCAAGGGTTTTATTTAAATACAGCATTAGCTTATAGCTCTAATTTATAGTCTCCCTTTGCTAATAGACTTACTAATGAAAGTTTTACTTTTCTGCTCCATGTCATATGATAGCACTTCAAAATTTATGATTTCTCTCAAATTTATTTTGCACTGGCCAGTATGTGATTTTATTTGCCAGTTGCCATAGGACCTGTCTATCAAGAATGTTGTGTGTTGATAACAAAGACCTAAAACATTTTCCAAATTCCAGACTTGCAGCAGATTATTAGCAACTTAAGCATTTCAGAGCACCAGTAATGATACCTGAGATGACTGATTGAAATACTTTGACTAACTTTACATGTAATTTAGGTCCTGCAGAAGACAATGGGCTTTTGTTATCAGATCCTTACGGAGCCGAATGCTGACCCTCGTAAGAAAGATGGTGCTTTACATATGATTGGTTCTTTGGCTGAAATTCTCCTAAAAGTAAGCATAACAGATCTGATGGTTATCTTGGTTCTTGCCCGCCTCCTTTCCTTTCTTTTACATATAGTGTCTTAGGAAAAATGGAAGTAGCTCTGTGAGTTTACAAGATTTTGAACCACTTCCAATTTTTTTTTTTTTAGAAGCTGTTGAGCTGAATTTGTTTTGTTCTGTTGTCATCTTAATTACACAAGTTTTGTTAGGTCGTGTACAAGTTCAGGTCATTGTTTTAAGTTCCTTTTAAGTTCTCTGCTTCTAGTAAGAATTGCTACACCGTTTCCTGGGTTGCACTTGACTACATTCCCTTTTTGTGAAAGAAAGGAAGGGGGGAAAAACCCATTCAATGAGAGCTTTTCTGTGTATAGAAGAGAGGAAATTAGAAGAGAGTGAAATTAGCAACCTTGCTCAATTGGGGTGGTAGCAGAAAAGATGCAAGGCATGGACTTGTATTTGGACCATGGCTCTGAGAAGCTGCCCTGACCACTTTTGCTTTCATACCACAGTACTGTACTGCCAAGAAAAAGGTGTCTGTAGGAGTCAAAAAATGACAGGAAAGAAGTGTCACTATTTTGACTGAAAATTCTAAAAGTCTATGTTGGATCCAGGTTTCATTATAATATGGAATTCCGTTGTTGCTTAATGCAGTTAAATAAAGGGGAAAGTTAGAAGTCTGAGGGTTTTGTTACACTGCTCACGCTTTATATGTGACCTTTTTTTACTGGGTTAGAAATGCATTTTTATATGGATTTTAAACTAGTGCTTTTCTATTCATATTTTAACAGAAGAAGATATATAAAGATCAGATGGAATATATGTTGCAGAATCATGTGTTCCCTCTCTTCAGCAGTGAGCTGGGCTACATGAGAGCACGGGTAAGAAAGCATAAGATTTACTGTTAAGACACTGTCTGTTCCAACTGAAGAGTTCAGGAATATGCTTTGTATTTTTCCCCTCTTGAAAAACATGCTCCTTTCTGCACCTTTTCTGTAATTAATTGTATGCTTATTTCTATTATAAGACTTAATGTGTGATTATAGATAGCTACTGTGTAGCTTTAAAATGGCTGCAGAATTGTGTGCATAGTTTCCCATCTGTGTCTGGTGGTATGGTCTGTTTGTGTTTTGCATTTGGACTGTACTGCTCACACAAAACCTGTGGCCAAAGATGAACTTGAGATCATAGTACTGGCTTAGTGATGTCTGAAAGACAAGCCTCCCACTGGCCAGCCTCCATACTCTCAAACATCTTCGTCTGTTAAAACTTCTACAGTATCTTTATTCAACAGTAGTTGTACTTCAGTTTAATTCCTTCTGTAGGTTATTGGTATACGAGTAGTCAATAATCCCATTTGTACTTTTTGTAACTCTGAATTTGTTCAATGTGTTTGGTTTTTTTTCAGGCTTGTTGGGTTCTTCATTATTTTTGTGAAGTCAAATTTAAGAGTGACCAGAATCTGCAGACAGCCTTAGAACTCACAAGACGGTGTCTGATAGATGATAGGGAAATGCCTGTGAAAGTGGAAGCTGCAATAGCACTTCAAGTTCTGATCAGTAATCAAGAGAAAGGTAGCTCTCTTTTCTTAAAGCTGCAGCAAGTTTTAATGGAATAGGCATTAATATTGCAATCTTCAGGGAGACTTGTTCTCTTCTTTCCTGATGATCATTTACTACTTAAAATTGTAATTTATAATCACTTACTGTAATTTTCCAACTGGAAAATTTTATATTACAGTTTCATGGTACAACAAATCCCGTTTTATAGCACCTGATCATTGAATCAGAAATACAGTGGCAGTACAGGGATATCTGTCAGCGTATATTCAACCATGTTAAATTTTTTCTTTTTTTTTAAAGTTGTCTTTATCCTGTCAGCCTTTCCACTGCTCACTATTCCTGAAGCTGGTATAAAAGCTGCAAAGCAAACATGAATTCTGTATCAGATTCTTTGTCTAATTTGACAAAAATGCGTATGTACCCATTCCTGTTCAATTAAAATTTGCATTGATAAGTAATCTTGCATTTCATAAAGACTGTAGAACTCTGATTTTTATACTTCAGTTATGATCCTTTTTGTAGGTATTTCCATTTAAAAATTGTTCTGAATATTAGTAATGCTATAATTTCTGGTACTACCCATGGTTTTGGCATATTGATGCCTAAGCACTAAAAAGTGTAAGTTGACCTTCTTATTCTGATACTGTAGTTTTGTAAGAATGTAAATTCAAATATTTCCACTTGTTTTACAGCTAAAGAATATATTACCCCATTCATTAGACCTGTAATGCAAGCTTTACTTCATATTATAAGAGAAACTGAAAATGATGATCTTACTAATGTGATTCAGAAGATGATCTGTGAATATAGTGAAGAAGTTACCCCAATTGCAGTAGAAATGACACAGCATTTGGTAAGAATTTCTGGTGAATTAGGAAGATGTTTAGTATGTGAAGGATTGGTATTTAAAATTAAGATAGTTGCCCATCAATTAATACCTGTTGTTTCTCCAGTCTAAGTGCAGTGATACAAATAATTTTCGTCTACATTTAGACTGTGTTTTCTCAAAAGTGGCTTCATAACTTGAGCTAAATGGAAATTTATTAGAATGATTATAGAACTTTTTGAGAAATCTTTGTATTTTTTCACTATAATGTTAATAATAAATTTGGGTGGCACATTTTAGGTAGTCTCTACAAATGTGACTTGGGGTCTGTTTTAAAATGGGAAATTAGAAAGCAGATTTTTAATAAATATATCTGGTGTGAAAATATGTTGTATGTAATGTGAGAATAAAATCGATTCTGCAGGAGAAATTCAGAGCTTGAATAGCCATATCTGGAAAGTTGTACCAATGGTTTCAAAACCAGTGGTCAGCTTGGTGCTTCTCTATTGAAAGCCTTTGCCTTGGAGTTTAAGTTGTTTGTGTGTTCTCTCTGGGAATGCCTGAAAAGTGGTCTTGTCTAGTTCAGCTAGCAATTAAACCTTGTGTCAGAAAAACTTGCTCCAGAAAATGTATTCTTTTGCGTGCAAAGTGATGCCATTTATATCATCTTACACATGAACAGATAAATGACACTTTAAAGGGCTTAACGTTCAAATTTTATCAATCTTGAAAACAAACTCTGGAATGGAGTAGCCAACGTCTAATGTTCATATATATTTTCTTAGCATACATCCTCCTTAAATTTTGTAGAGTACCAGACTTGCACAATTGTTTGTTTCCAAGCATGTCCTTGTTAAATGACATATATATGGGTTGTTTTGCTGTTGCATGCAGGCAATGACATTTAACCAAGTGATCCAGACTGGACCAGATGAAGAGGGCAGTGATGACAAAGCAGTGACAGCAATGGGAATCTTGAATACTATTGATACACTTCTCAGTGTAGTTGAAGATCACAAGGAAGTAAGTAGAAATTAATTACATATTAGCAATATGTATTGTCTAAGACACTGAAAGTCTTCTGTAGTTCCTGTGTACCTGGACATTGTCATCTGAAAAACTATCCTATTGGCCAAAAAAGCTTAAAATAGAAAGCAGTGAAGTACTTACGCAACAAAGTTGTAACAGAGCGGGTCGCGTTTCTGACACAATGCATGGAGTAGTAAAGCATAAATGTTGCCACAGTATTTCCCACAAGAATATAGGTCCTTGTTCAAATGGGAGAGGAAACTTGTCTCTTTACAGGTGGAACTGTCTTCTCAGCTGGAAGAACCCATTTGATTTGATGGGGTCTGCCTTTCAAAGAAAATAGATAGAATGCCAGTTAGCTTTGAGCATTGACTCTGCTGCCTTAGTTTGCTCTCTGCAGCAGAATCAATGTCTGTAAATACAACTGTTGTGGCTATGCTAAATGATAGGTTTTTGACATGTCTAATTTGCACTATGGGATTAAAACATTTGTTATTTAGTTTTGTTGTACTGAATGGACTAACTTCTGTCCAGAGTACAGCTTGTTTGAAAGATGCTGATTAAAATCCTTCTTGACAAAGTCAGCTGCTGTTTTTTGATAAATACATTCTAGCTTTTTAGGGACTAAACAGTTGTACTCTCAGGACTCTGAAGACCTCACTGAGGAAGCAGCATAATATGAATTCTGAATGCCCAGTGGTGCAATCCAGTGCTGCCATGCAATAAAGAAGGGACCAGTTCAGCTCATTTACTTGTTGTTAAAGCTGCTCAGCAAGCTTGCAATGGACTTGGTTTTGTCAGCAAATTCCTGCTATCTAAATGAAAAGTTTGTATAACAGTATGCTAGTCCTGAGGAACTCAATTGTAAAATGTTGATTGGTAAACATTTGTATTTAGAGACATCTCAAACACAATGACCAGTGTTCCAAGAGATGAGGGTATTTAGCTGGTTAGTTTCCAATCTTGTTCTGCATAGCTAAGACCAGAAACTCAACCCCTATTTGTCCCTGTGCAAGGTAAGTGTCCTAAACAGGCTAAAGACTATTTTGGTGGACATGTCGTTCCATGGACTAATAAATACTGGGAAGAGTTTGAATCTGTAGACCAGCATTTACACTTATTGTCTGCATGCGATATGAACATCCTAAGCTGGGTTAGGGAGGTGGTTTGTGTTTGTTCATTGGTTGATTTTGATTTTTTTTTTTTTTCTATTTCACTTTTCTGGAAGAGCAAATGCTTCCGACGTCTTCATTGTTTACTGTTTTGATATATGTATTTACTTCTTGTGTGTCTTAATAAGACTGGACTGTTGCATGAGGTTACTGTCAGGCTTTTCTTTTTAAAGGATACCCTATAATGAGAGTCTTCCAGTATTCAAAGAATATTCCAAAACTACCTTGTGTTAAAAACTGTTTTACCAGTCTTTAGCCAGAGTGCTGCTCTTAAATATTTAGTGCTCTAAAATATGAGAAATTTTGATTTGTTTTTAGAAGACTATATTGTATAGAATACTGTATAGAAACTGCTTTGAGTAGTTTTATTTTAAAATGTGTTTAATTTCAACTCCAAAATATTGAAAACAGTCATAAATATCATTTTTTTGCAGATTACCCAGCAGCTGGAAGGGATCTGTTTGCAAGTGATTGGAACAGTTTTGCAGCAGCATGTATTAGGTACATGTACTTTTGTTGGCTTATGTTTTTAAGTGTATGAGAGAGGCATTAAATTTACCTGAATTCCATTTGTTTTAGAGTTCTATGAGGAGATCTTTTCTTTGGCTCATAGTCTGACCTGTCAACAAGTTTCTGCACAAATGTGGCAGCTACTTCCTCTTGTTTTTGAAGTATTTCAGCAGGATGGCTTTGATTATTTTACCGGTAAGTAACACAGATCAGCCAAATGGTTTTATATAGGTGATTTCAAGCATACAGTGAACTGCATCTTGATTGCAGTGTTAGGAGAACACTGAAGTGAGGCTACACTTAAAGTATTTATTTCTGCTATGCTGCAACCAGACTTGTTTTGCTAAAGATGTGTGCTTATCTTCACAAACATTAAGCAAGAACTGTAATTAACTTATTAATACATAGATTTCTAACTGATTTTAACAGCTCATCTAATAAAACCTGCAGACGATATCTTAACTGTGATCATTCTTCTTTTAATACAGACATGATGCCTCTCTTGCATAATTATGTTACTGTTGATACAGACACACTTCTGTCAGACACAAAGTATCTTGAAATGATCTACAGTATGTGCAAGAAGGTAAGCAGATTCATTTGTGATAACAAAACCTGTCATCTCTGAAGTAATACACTCTTAAACTAGGTAATGTTTTCCACAACAGCAGACTCTGAAACTGAAGAATTTTTGACATCTGCTGCTACAGCATTATGCTATTTAGCATCCTCTGTGATACCACATATTAAGTTATTGCAGAGAAATTAAGGGGTTGCATCAAATTTCAGATACATGCTTTTGCTAAAAAGGGAAAATATATCGTACACAACAGAAGCAGATTTTGTGCACGTGTTTGGTGTCTTACACACTGCGCGTACAGGCATGCAAAATATGTATGCATAATGCAAAAGGCAGACAGTTTCTTTAGCTGAGGTTTGCAGCCTCACTATGACTGTGATACCACATAACGTACGTATGCTAAAGGTCTTAAATCCATGAGCAAGGATGGAAAGTAGAGGGATACGAATAGAAAGATATTTTCCCAAGTTCATGCTAAGTTGGTGATGAAAGCTGGGAGTTGTTTGACTCAGTCCAGTCACTTTTGGGCAGTATTTAGCTTCTCAGCGTCTGTGTATTATAGGTAGCTGCCAACTGGGCTTTCTTTATCCAAGCAATATGTAGAATACAAAGCTTTCCAGAATGTTAGCCCTGTGCAAGGAAATTAATACTATTTTTGTAAGGTGGTGTTAATGTTTTATAATCTCCAATAGTGATTTGTGGGGATTTCAGTTTTCCAATTCTGGATATCATGTGTTGTGTCTGTGTAAGAACTAGGGTGAACTGTCAGCTGCCCTGCTCATGGCATTTCCTGAGTAATTCTTTTGACGATGTTTAGATACTATAGTGAGTAACTCTTGTTAGCCTCTTTGAGCAACCAGGCTGATTATAAGTGCTTGAACATTATATATATAAAAAAAATAGCTGTTCTAACCTCTTAGTGATTAGTGTTTTATTAGCTGAGCACAGTAAATCTTTAACCCAGAGGTTTTGGGTGTTGTTTTGTTAGGTATTTATATATCCTGCTGGATATCCTAAATTTGCAAATACAGTTTTTACAAAATTCAGTATTTGAATGTATAAGAAAAGTTTATTTTGTGTATGGAAATAAACCTTTGCAAAATGGCAGCTGATGCTTATACCGTTACTATATTATGTTGTAAGCTCTGCCTCTATAGAGTTGTTGAGTATTTGTACAGGTAGATTACTTTTACCCACATTCCATGATGCTTCAGTCTCTAGTTGTGATACTGAGCCATTGCTGTAGGTTTGGCTGCTGTACCGATGGGTGTTTATGCTAGCATTGTAATAGAGGGGGTAAATTGATGTCAGCTTTTCAAAGCAGAGCAGAGGATGAAAAATACTTCTGGAAGGGATATCATCAACAGTAATTGTTCTTTTCCAGGTCCTTACAGGAGTTGCTGGAGAAGATGCAGAATGTCATGCAGCAAAGCTGTTAGAAGTAATTATTCTTCAGTGTAAAGGGCGTGGCATTGATCAGGTTGGTAACAGCTTTGGTTGTTATAACTACTATTTAAAATATACTTTATTCTTGAATATGAATTGATTATGTATTAACATCAGTTCTCTTCCAAGAAGTTTGTGTAGTGTAGCTAATAATCTTGTCTACTACTTCAGTGTTACTTAGTTAGCAGCCCTACAGAGCCTGTTACTACACACTTTGTCTCCAGAGTTTAGGACACTGCAAAACTGTGAAAGTTTTTATGAATCTGGAAGAGTACTGTTTTAGGAGCATCTTGGTTGAAAAAATTGATTAATTATATTCCAAGTTAATTCTGGCGAAAATTACTCAATCTGTCAAGTTAATAGCCTTGAAATAAATAAGAATGAAAAACAAATTCCTGGAATCCCAATATCATAGAGGAACCAGGGACTTCATTATGCATGCATAGAAGTTGGAATTTGAGAGGGGAATTCATGTGCTTCTGCTGCGTACATGACAAGCACTGTATAATAGCTGTTTAAACACTCGCATGTTTTTTTAATAATTGTGGATATGGTCCCTGGGAAACCTTCATTTTTAACTCATTTGAAAGAAAATCTTCTGCATCAAATTGGGTTTTTTTAGTGTGACATCTCTGAAGAGACTGGTCCTTTGAATAGCTGTTTCTTTGAAATGTTAGCATTATCTCTTGACTTTGTTACGGATATTAAAAACATACTAAGTTGATATCTCTGGAAACACGTTTCCTCTATTTTTCTTTTCTGTCACACAGGATTACAGGACCAGGAATTGCATCTACTGTGCATAATGTCACAAAATCCATGTGCCTGGAGTAGATAAAATCTTTTCACCTTTGCATTTCCTTTTTGTGTATGACTTCTGCTGGCACTTACTCTGCTGGCAAAAATTATTCTCATTGTTTGCCCTCTGCATTTATGCGCCTCATCGGGTTTATGCCATTTCTCCAGCTTTAGTGTGAAATATAGAACTACAGAGTTTGTTTTTGATCACTAAATTTGTAACATTTCTTACTCTTCAGTGCATACCCTTATTTGTGGAAGCTGCATTAGAGAGATTGACTAGAGAAGTGAAAACAAGTGAACTGCGAACAATGTGCCTCCAGGTTGCCATAGCTGCTTTGTATTACAATCCTCATCTACTATTAAATACATTGGAAAATCTTCGTTTCCCCAATAATGTGGAGCCTGTCACTAATCACTTCATAACGCAATGGCTTAGTGACGTGGACTGTTTCTTAGGGTAAGTGTTTCTAGTTTGGAAGATTATTCTCTGTGATACACCCCTTTATTACCTGCTTGTAAATTGTAACAAAACTTGCAACCTTTTTATTGTTTTGTTTTGTAGACTTCATGATAGAAAGATGTGTGTGCTTGGCTTATGTGCTCTTATTGATCTGGAGCAAATACCACAGGTTTTAAATCAAGTTGCTGGCCAAATCCTGCCAGCTTTTATCCTTTTATTTAATGGACTAAAAAGAGCATATGCCTGTCATGCAGAACATGAAAATGACAGTGATGATGATGATGAAGCTGAAGAAGATGAGGAGACAGGTATGGAAACTGAAATGTTGCAGTTACTTCATATATTTTCTTTGGTTTTTTGTGGTTTGTTTTTTGGGTTGTTTTGTTTTGTTTTTTTGAATGGAGATGCTGAGTTCCTGCTGTCATTTAACCCAGCTGGGAACTAAGTACCATGCTGCCACTAGCTCACTTCTCTCCCAAAACAACCAAAAAATCCCCAACAATAAACACAAGCAATACACAATACAGCCGCCCACCACCTGCGGACTGGTACCTAACCTGACCTGAGCAGCGATCGGTTGCTCCTGGATGACTCCCCCCCGTTTATATACTGGGCATGACATGCTGTGGTATGGAAATACCCCTTTGATTAGTTTGGGTCAGGTGTCCTGTCTCTGCTTCCTCCCGGCTTCTTGTGCCCCTCCTCACTGGCAGAGCATAAGACTGAAAAGTTCTTGATCAGGATAAGTGCTACTGAGTGACAACTAAACCACTGCATCATTCTCAGACTAAAGCCAAAACACAGCACTACATCAGCTACTAGGAAGAAAATTAACTATCCCAGCTGAAGCCAGGACAGTTCCTTTTTTGAATTCTTCAGAGTTCCCCAATTCCAAAAATCAAAAGCTGTGGTATAACACTGGATGTGTTTTAATGACTTTAAAGTCTATCTGACTTAGTTTTTAAGAGGAACTGGAAAGTAGTTTCCTATGCTGTCTCTTCAAAGTCACATCGAGTTAGCTTTTATGTGTGGATGCTGTCATTGCTGAAAGGAATTACTACTGGGACATGTTTCCCATTTGAGTGAGGAGTTAAGAGTCAGCACAGTGAGTTTCCAGGAGTCATCCTACTCCATTGTGCAGTTTGGACTATGTATTACAAACTGTCCCATGAGCTGCTGGTGTTTTAGCTGTGTGTGGGAAATAATATTTCTTAGGTTTGGGTTTGTTTTTTTTTCCCATCCCCTCATCTGCCCTGGACTAACACAATCTCAACTTCATCAGCCTTTATAGACTTTCTTCAGACAGTTATTTCACAAGCTTTCACATTATTTGCCATCTTCTTTATATGAAGTTCAAAATTACCTACAACTTCCTCCTGCTTCTTTCTTCTACCTTTTCCTGTACTTTTCTTAAGCTTTTAGTTCTTGTTTCCTATTTTTATCTTTCCATCATCAACTTGGTGTCTTTCTGAATGATTGTTTGGAACAGTTTTCTGTACTCAAAAGAATATCTGTTTTCATCTGTCTGCTTAAAGCCCAGTTTTCTTTTTTTATCTCTGCTGCTGAATTCTGGACTCTCGTAACTATATTGTCATTCATACTATTACATTTTGTATTTCTCAAGCATTATTTTCAATAGCCCTTTTGAATGTGTCTTTAAAAGTGTTTTCATTAAGTTGTTTCAGACTTTCTTATGAGCACTAATATTGTTTTATCAGGAGCTGTTCCAAGCTATCTGGATTTACATTTTTCTATACACTTTTTTGTGATAACTAAATTTTCCCACTTGCACAGTTGGTGTGAGGGAAGAGTGTCTGGGTGGGGTAGATAACGGCATTAGGAGAAGAGGTTAATGAGCCTTCCCCCTTCCTAGTCTGCACTCTGCTGTTGCATTGCTTGTTTTGTATAATCAGCCATCTTCCTACAGAATTGTTCTTGCTATTCTTGAAATAAACTTTATTTTTTTGTGCTGTTTAATTCAGAGGAACTGGGGAGTGATGAAGATGACATTGATGAGGATGGTCAAGAATATCTAGAAATTCTAGCAAAACAGGCAGGTGAAGATGGAGATGATGAAGACTGGGAAGAAGATGATGCTGAAGAGACTGCTTTGGAAGGCTATTCCACAATTATTGATGATGAAGACAACCCTATTGATGAATATCAGATATTTAAAACCATTTTTCAGAGTAAGTAACTTTATTTCATTTCTTGGCTAACAAGCTTTGTTTTTACTTTAGCGTTTACCATTGTAAACTAGAATCTGTTGAAAGCTTCCAAAGAGGCTTTTCAGTATGTGCTTTGAACAAATTCTCTCTTTGGAAAGGGGAAGCAATCATTAAATTTTAAGAGCAGGGGGAGATACTTTAACGAATTTATGATGGGAGGGAAGAGGTCAGAGGTTGTTTTAAGTGTTTTTAAACATCTTGAATTGTGTAACCCTAACTGAATATTCTTCTAACTAAAATGGGAGTGAGTTAGCAAGCTTTGAGTTATAGAACATTTTAATGAACAGTTTCCTTTTGCTTATGTTTTCTTTCTCTTGCAGCAATTCAGAATCGTAACCCTGTGTGGTACCAAGCTTTGACACAGGGTCTTAATGAAGAACAAAGAAAACAATTGCAGGACATAGCAACTCTGGCAGATCAGAGGCGGGCAGCACATGGTATTTTTCCCCCTTTCTACCATTAATTGCTTCCTTTGCTGCTTGAATGCTGTTTATGTGCTCAAGAAGCATAACACAGAAAATGTAATTCAAGCCTGATAATGTCTTCAGCAAAGCAGGGTTGCTTTACATTCCACAAGTGTTTGAAATCTCTCAAACCTGTCAGGTCACAAAGCCTCAATACCAAATTGTCTGGCATGCCACAGGTGTAAGGAATGATAGAAATGACTCAATGAAGTGGCCAAGTAAATAAAAGCATATTTGTCATAGTGGCTTAGATTTGGAAACAAATTATTTGATTACCTGAAGGTGGATGAACTCTAGCTATGGTAAAAGACACATCAAGTGGCTGACAACTTATTTTCTGATGTGACCTATTCCAGCTGGGATAGATAATGATAGACAATGGGTGGAAGAATATCAAATTATGCAAGTAGAATCCATCTGTAAAGCTACATCATCAAGCCTGTTAAATATTTCAGATTGTTACTCTTCAATACAGATAGTACAGGTTTAAAAATGCAGGAAAGGGGACAGATCTTCGGGGAGGGGGGTTAGTTGGTTTGGGTTTTCTTGTGTTGGTTTTTTTTGGCAAGTTTTTCCAGGTGTTTGAGATAAGGCAATATATATCGCTCTTTAAAGTCAAGGCTAAATTTTGGGAGATCAGTTCAGTCTCATATCCTGCATCTTACTTAGCAATTACTACAAGATATTTTGAGAAATTCAGAAATCTTTCAATAAAAGACTGGTAGTGAGAATGCACATTTTGTATGTACTGTTTGTCAGAAAACAGCCTAAATTGCCTCACAAAGCTTGTAAGTGTCCAGAATGATCCACTTTTAATGGTTATAACATAGTTTCCCTGTGACCTCTGTCAAGCTCTAGACATCATACTGATGAGATTATGTTCTACTTGTGCATTTTATGAAAAAGAATTGAGTTGTTTTGTCGTTTTCTTTTTCAGCTGCTTATTCATAGTGCAAGTTAAGTTCAGATTGTGAAGTTTAACTCGAGCAACTAGATTATTACAGGAAAATCGTGCTTACTATCAGAGCATAGTATACCCCATTTAGGCTACCTACCACATATGGGGACATCCTGTTAGAAGGAATATAATTATCTCTCATTAATGTAGGTAAGAAGAATTTCCATAAGCTAAGAGATTTGTCTTCTTTGCACTATGGAGCCAGGAGGGAACAAAGCAATGCTCCCCAGGTCATGTTCTCCCCCTGTCCTTCATCAGCCATGGCAGCACTTTTCTGGCCTGTTACCAAAGAAACAGAGACAAAATGCAGATCCTCTAGATAATGAGATGTATTCCCAGACAGAGAGAGATTACAACTATTTTGAGGTAGGAGAAAGCTACTAGACTAGAAATAAGACATTAATAAGTGTTGTTATCTTGACCTGGGAATAATATAGACCACCTTCAGCATTATCTAGACTGTAGTAGAGGTACAACATGAATTGCCAATCTAATTTTCACTTGTCCATGTATTAGAGCTTGTGAAAACCAGTGTTACAGTAATGTTTGAAGGACAGAATATGCAGCTAATAAAACCAGACAGCTTAACTATCACTGTTATTTACAGTGATGGATATGTGGGCCTCAGATGCCTAAAGATCTTAAGTTTTGGTTGAAAATGAAAAGGATAAACTTGGTAGTTTTCTCTCAGAATTGTGTCATATGGTCTAATAACCTAAACTCCAGATTATCTGCCTGGCTGTGGGTGAGGAAATGTGGGTATACTAAAAACATCTGTTTCATGTGCTTCAGTGGCTATCTCTGTTTGTATTGTTGAACTGAGATAGGAACACTGGAATATTTAGTTAATATCTGTGTACTGCTTTTTTGTGCATGTGCTGTGTTACTGATTTGATCGAAGTCTGTTAATATTAATTGGAAATAATTGGGTGACTATTAGCAAGTTTAGAAGTCCACCATCCATTCAGGTCCTATTTCTGAAATGTGAAAAATTACTTATGTCTAAAAGCTGAATTGTGGGCTTTTAAAAGGTAAGTTAATTTAAGCCTAGCTGTAACAATACTGATAAATAAATAGTCCATCTGTTGTTTGGGGCTTGGCACATTTCCACTTTGTGGGCACTGATCACTCTCTTGGCTAACCCCAGGTTAAACCTCTGTCTCTGAGAGACTCAAAATGGTCAGTCACAAAATCTTAATCTGTCTTCCCCTCCTACACACACTAAAATATCTTCCGTTTGTTTTGTTTTAGAATCCAAAATGATTGAAAAACATGGAGGATACAAATTCAATGCTCCAGTTGTGCCAACTTCATTTAATTTTGGAGGCCCTGCCCCAGGAATGAATTGAATTATCACTTTTCCTGCTACTGTGTGATTGTAGTGAAGAGCTTGTGTTCCTCCCAATAGTGGTTCCAGAACTGGTTCATGTTATCTACAACTCACTCTAAACTAATTGATAAATAGATTGGACAAAAGCCCCAGAAGAGGGACCTGGTCATGCAACCTAATACTGGAAAGCAAACCAGAGGTTTTATTGAAGATAGGAAGAATCTGAATTTAAAGCTTCAAATGACACACTTTGGAAATCGGAAATCAAGAGGGGACATCATGAAGGCAGCTTTTCTTTTTCTGAGGAAAAAATACAGGCATGGGCTGCAGGACTATTTAAAATGTCTCATTTACAGTACAAGCTAAAAGGCAGACTTGATTTTTACACCTGCGGCAGTATGAGTATTTGCCCAATTTATTTCCCGTTTCTCCCTTCCTATTGGGTGTCTATTCTTTTAATGTAAATAAGATAAGGTAATCAGATAGCCTTACTTAATCTTCATCATTTCCATTTATAAAGATTGTTCATATGTAGAATATTGGACACTTAATGTAGCACTACATAACTGATAAATCTGTAAATGAATTAGCACTTTCATATTGAAACAAGCCTGCTAGCCTATGTACAAAAATAGCAAAATGTTTGCTGTTTATAAAAATAAAAAGTAAGGGATGTATTGGGGAAAATAATTTCCAGGTATTAATTTAAAATGAACTAGCAGTTTTGTACCTGGTGACTTTGTGGTGCAGTCACCTCTGGTTGTGACTTGAATTCGGTTATGTAAAAAGGGGTTAGTGGTATTTCATTGCTGCTAAAGATAAAATAGCAACACCCTCTGTGTTCTTTATTTTTCTTAAAGATCTCACTCTACAAGGTAAAATTTGGATACAGACATGTACTGTAAGCACTGAGGAAAACGTTATCTTTTCTAAAGCAGGTAAATAAGGTGTGTGAAGTTCTGCTCTTACAGAGTCAATTGAAGTGTGTGGCTGAAACACCTGTGCATGCAGTCTGTTAAAAACATAAGAGTTTAATTTGGCTAATCTGGGCTATGATCTACGAAGGTAATTTTTTCCCCTAATTTTGCAAAATACTCTTTTTTTTCAGCCTATGTAGTAGTGCTAGTGCACTACTCTTGCATTTCAGTCTCCCTCTTTCTGCACTCCCAGTATTTGTGTGTGCTGTTGTCTGCCTGATCCAGACAGTGTATTTGAAGTTTTGCCAATCTTTTATTTTTGAAGCCACAATTTTCTTCCTTCAAAGTTGCTATAGTAACTAGTATTTTAGCTAGAGAGGCAAAATACAGATCCCTCTGGGACCACTATCAAAACCACTGTATGAAGAAGCCAGCAGGGAGATGCTGTGAATGGGTTGGCTTAAATGCCCCCTTTTTCTTTTCTAAAAGCAAAAATCCATAGGTTTCTGATCTTCCCTTGAGATCGTTGGTGTCAGGTCTTTTAAATCAAATGGGTTTTTTGTTGTTGGTTTTTTTTTTTTTTTGGCTGTTTTTATATAAAAATGTCACCTGCTGTTACAATGGATATTAAACAAGCTACCTTAATTTAATGTAAGCCTCCAAAATTTAAATACAGGTTAAAATAAACTGAGTTTATATCTGTAAAAATGAAATGAACATATATATATATTATGATACTCAAAATGCAGTCTTCAGAAAATTGGTTTGTGTGGTGTGTTTTTTTGCATCAGCAGTGTAGCAGGAATTGGTGGTTTGGGGTTTCCTTGATGGGTTGACCAGCACCATGCTCTGCCTTCCATTTGCTGCACAACCGCTAGCACTTCTCTGGGCAGGTCTAATGGGTTTTTCCAGTCACTCCTCTCTGGTCTGCCTTTCTTCGGCAAATAGAATTCCTTGTGCACACAGTGCTATGTGAGAGACTGAGCCAGGACTATAATGCCACGTTGCCCTAGCCAAATACCAAAGGGATACTTTAAAAGCAGATTGTGGACTTAAAAGGATGGATATTGCACCTGATATGGAAAAGCCTAAAAAATTAAGCCTCGAATGACAGTATCCATTACAGTAGTGGTATGAGAACCACAGTAGTACTTTTGAATCTTTAGCTGACTGGCCAAGTGCATATAGCAGAACTGTTTGGTTTTTTTGTATATGTGTAGCTCATGAGCACGTACAGGTGTACACCGGCTTTAAGATAGCTCTAGACGAGGTTTTATTTTTGTAGACAAAAAGTGACAGACATAATTACAGCATGCCTTTTCCTGTGCATTCCTTGACCTTGAAAAATGCCCAGTTTGACATAAATAATTCCTGAACATCTGCTTGTTGGTATCTGCTTATCTTGTTACACATCCCCAGAAATGTAAGAGAACCTTTTAGGATGGATGAAACACTTTGCCTCACAGTGGAAGATGCAACAGAGCAGGAGTGAGAAGTCTCCATATACAAAGCATACTGAAAAAATGAGGGCAAAATCACCAATTTTAGTGCCATTGTCATTTCTGGAACAATTACATTTTTCAAGTCATGAGTCAAGGGAAGAATTTTATCTTGGTGTGAGGAATACAGTCTTACTTCAAGGGTGCTTTTATGTGTCGCTAGACTGGTTAGCAAGGAGCATATTTTTTAAGAATGGGTTTAGAACTTTGCTTTCCTTTGCTCCAAGAAATGTATTTATATAAATTGCAAAACAATTTTGCATTGTTGTTGGTGGTGATAGTGCATTTTGTGATGCAATATATCAATTTCAGTGATAACACTTATGTCACATTTAAAATTGATCTTCCTCCTAGAACTTGCACTTATCCATTCCATTTTCAAGGATAATGCAACTCTAAAGGAAGAGGTGGGAAATCTAAAGCCTCTGTTTTTTCTATTATGGAAGATCTCCTTGGATTAATAAACATCTAAAGCAAATCCTTATCTTCACTCATCTCAGTGTGGTGTTTTGAATGTAGCTGTATTCTTATAGTACTTTGGAGTCCTGTTCTAGTTACATAGCTCTAAGCTTTCTATTTTCCTCTCTAAAATACTTCTTCAGGCATACGTTAGGCACAACCACAGTTCTCTTAACTGTGTTAAATATAAAAGGCTTTCTCAAACACTGTTTTTTAAAATGTTGGCCATACTGGATAAATTTAGTAACATTAAATCACTACCCTTAAAAGAGTTTTCAGTTGTCAGCACAGTACAGCAAAGCTCCGTTCAAATCTCTTGTAGCCTAGAATTACTGCTGCAAGATTCAAGAAGTCTGCAGCGGATTAATTGCCAAATACCTCACAACAAACAAGCAGATCATTTTAATAATGCCTAGTAACCTCATTGGTTTTATGGATTGATTTTTATTCTAAAGGGAATTTTTTCCTCTTGCCACCATCAGCTTTCAAATAGAAACATCATGATGCTTCTCACTGGGTTTTATCTTTGCATGTTTCTGGTGTGTTCCTTTTCAGTCCTTCCTCATACATACGTTCTCTTGCTAACTGTTCTCACTTTTGTTTTCATTTCTGGTATGTGATCAGCAATGGATGAACACCACTTCTGAACACCTATGCAGAAGTGGGCATTTGGTTTATTTTTGTTAAATACAGTTAGGTATTAGTTCCACATTTCTGCTCAATTCCGTATCCCCAGTTTGCACCTGAATGCAAAAGTTTATAAAAATTTGGAAGTTTGGAACATCCAAGGCTCTGTATTCTGCTTTTACAGTCCATAACAGCCAAAGTTGAGTTCCTTCAGCTGGGTTTTTCTCTTCCCTGTGTTCTGTGGGGCCTTCTACATACCCAGAACCAGGAATGCAGAAAAGCCATCTGGTGGTGTGATACTGATTACTATCGATATGTAGCTTCTGTCTTAAATGGTGGATCACTGGCTTGGTATTGTCATATTTCTGCTTTCTATAACAAAATGTTGATGCTAGAAACAGCACGCACTTCAGACTAGGACAAGAGCTGAGGATCCGCCAGATATAAATGACTGATCCACTAATACAAACGAGTTGGTAAACCCAAAATAGAATTTTATTGTGTCTTGTGTCTGCTGCTGTACATCAAATCAAAGTGATGGCAGTAACTTGTGTTCTAGGGGGGTGAAAGTTCCCACTTAATAAACAGGAAGGAAAACTTGAAACTAAAAAAGGAAAACTGCTGTTAGCTCTATTCCAGAATAAGCGAGTTTAGTTGTTACTGTATGACTGCAAGAATTTAGAGCTATTATTCTGGAGGCAGAAAATCTTAGAATGCTTTAATGTCTTATGTTCAAAAAGTTCAAGTAAGCCCTACAGATCTGGGCACATTGTCCTGTCAGTGGTGGTAGTTCATGTTAATTGCACAGTTGGATCTTCAAAAATTATCTATCGAAACAGCTGTAACAGCCTTTAATTGTCCGAGAAGCCGTCGTTGGGCTGGTGCACGCTTCCGTCTAAGGATAAATATTCTCAACGTAGCTTTAAGAATCGAGTCCTTATCCGCAAAAGCTGGGCTAAAATGTCAAAAGATAACGTGCCCCGGGCAGCCCTGCCACAGAGCACCTCTCCCTCCGGCAGCCAAGGCTCGGAGCCCCGCGCGCCGCCTGCCCCCGCGGAGACGGCGGCACGCCAGGCCCAGCCGGACACACCGGCACCGTCCGTGGGGGCCGTAGCCCACGGCGGCCACGGGCGAGCCACTGGTCCCCCCTGCGCTAGCGCCCGGCGGCACACCTTCAGGCGTCCACCTCCTCGGGCCGCGCCGCTCCGGACCAGCCGCAGGGGGCTGGCCGCCCTGCCTGGGGCAGCCCCCTCAGGGCGCGCCCGGGGCCGCGCATTCCCCTCCCTCACTTGGTTCCTCCGCGCGGTGCCCACCGAGCGGCCCCCGGCGTCCCTGCGTGTCGCAGCCCGGCGGCCTCCCTGGGGCAGGAAATGGCGCCCAGCTCCCTCGCTCCCCTGCTGACGCACTAGCACCTCGTTCCCCCCTGTACAAAATGGCGGCCGCGGCCCCGAACCCAGTATAGCAGAGACGCCATGAAGCTGTGGGGCGGGACCCCGGGCGCCTAGCCAATGGTCATTAGCGCGGGGCCTGGAGGCTACCAATGGCGAGAGGAGACTGTGACGCACGGCGCGGTTCTTCCAATGGGAGCGGTGGTGGCGTTGTGCGCGAGGCCCGCCTGCGCGGCTCGGGGCGGTGCTGAGGCGGGCGGGCGCTGAGGCGGCCGTTTCCTGTCCTGGTGCATGGTGGTCGGACGGAGGAATTGTTGGAAAATTTCTCGGCGAGGTTAGTATATAAATGTGTTTTTACCCAGTGTGCCTTATTCTAACCACCGCCATCTCCGGCTGGGGCTGCCACGCCGCCGCGGGCCGCCGCCACGGGCCTCGCCCGCCGTGCCAAGCGCAGACAGGCGGCGAGGGGCAGCGAGCGGGGGCAGCGCCGGCACCGACCCACACGAATAAAGCTGCTGCTCTGCCGTCCGCCTGCTCCGTGCGGCCCAGCCCCTTCCCTCCCCTTTCTCCTTCACCGGGCCTGTCCGCGCCTGCCCGCCGGCAGCCCGCAGCGAGGGGCGCGCCGTGCTCGCGCTGTCGACGCCGCCGCCCCTTCCTCGGCCTTGTCCTCGGGGGTCGCGGGCCGCCCCAGGCCGGGCGCTCCCTCGTGGGTGCGGGGCGCCCGTTAGCCGCTGCGTCAGGGCGGGGAGGGATGTCCTGGTGCGCACCCTGCCCCGCTCCCACCGCGCATGAATCTGGCTTTTGATTTGTTTTTCCTTCTTTTTTTCTTTTTTCGTTTTTTATTATGTCGTTTCCATTTTGACGAAGAGCAAGCTTGTAAAGCGGCGTTAATGGTCTCCAGAGCTTGCTCGGCCTAACCTGCGGCTCTACCCGCACGCGTTTGGAAAGGAGCAATGCGCTTTTCTCGCAGGAAGTTGCTTATTTTTGATGTTGCCGTGTTGTAGTGCCGTGAGCGCGGCTGGTGCCTTGCTAGCGCAGAAGGGCCTTGCACGGAGCCTGTGAAGTCATCTGTTTTAGTTCATCTCAAGTCGCGAAAATACCACGCAAATAATTTTTAGTGTTTTACAGCTGGTTTTTCTTTTCGTGGTCTTCAGTGTTTTTTGTCTAGAACTTTTCATAGAACAGCATACCGAGGTGTTTCTCTAGAAAAATTGCCTGCAGTAACGCAAAGTTGGTTTTTGGTTTGGGGTTTGTTTTTTTTTTTCCTCCTAATGAGGTCTTAAATGCGGTGTTCCTCAAGAAAAAGATGAAGTGACTGTTGTACTTGTTAAGTTTGCTGTTAAAGCAAGCCTGCGGTTGAGCAGTTCCAGTTGTGTATAAAATCTCTTAAGGGGCTGGTTTGATCTGTCAAAAGAAGTACGCTTGGCGTTATATGCAGAGTGATGCCAGTACTTTTAAGGAACGTTATTCCTGGTTCCAGTGATACAAAAGCTTCAACCTGACAGACTTTAAAAGAAAATGTTTTCTCTGGTCATGCGGTACTCTCAAGATTCGGTTTCAGGTGTTATATATCTGTTGCACTTCAGAGGACTGTGTGCAAGGTATTTCTTCTGTGGCTTCAGGATGATTGTACCTGAAAAATTACGTTTGGCCTTAACTAGTAGATTTTTAAAAGGAGCGTCTGTGCAAGTAGATTTTAGCTTCCTTGTGTATTGCCATACGGCTTTAGAATGGCGGAGTACAATTCAACTGTGTTTTGATGGCTTGTTTCTTTGTGTCTCACGCATTAAAGTCTTGAGTTTTCAAGCTGTATGTATGTCAGAAGCTATTGATCAGAAACTGCAGAAAATGAAGCTCAGGACTACATAGTCAAATAATATATATGGCTGTTTAGTAATAGATTGCAGCTTACATGAGATGTAAAAATAAACATTTTAAATAGTTTTGATGAATGTATTTCAGATTGCATAACTTGCATAAACTGTTCTCATTATTATAATGAAATAATGATTCATTTCTAGTATCTTATCTGAGGAGGAGTTATTTTGTCTTATATTAAAGGCTCAAATAAAGTAAACGCTTAAGCAAGTGTAAAATTTTATTTAGCTAGAAAGTCACACGAGCTTCCCTCTGTCATGCCTGTGTAGCATTTGATACTTCAGCATCAAAATACTTCTGTCATGAGCTGGCAATCCGTTTTCTCAGAGGAGAGAAGCACAGCAATAATGAAGTGATGAATAGTCCCTGGTAATAGGTGCCAAAATGTTTGTCTCTAGCATATCTCAAATGATATATTGTTTCAGCCCAGCAGTCTGCTGCTGGCCCACACTTTGCTGTTATGTACTCTCCAGGAGAAGGAGCCTGGTAGTTAGCTCGGCAGGTCTGTCGCAGGCTACTGCTGTGCTTGCTCACAGCTGCGCTGCTGGAGTGGGCTGCCTGAGGGCTGCTTTCTCACCCACGGGGTCTGGTCGATGTGTGGCGGGATTAGGGTGAGGGTTCCCTTTGTTTCACTTCGGTGGTGGAAATGGTATTTCCCTGGACACTATGTTTTCTGGGCATAGCTTAAAACATTGTGTGTGTGTGTGTGTATTCGTGCAAACTTAGTATTTGTTTTAAAATGTGTAGGGTTTTTTTTAAATAAAGCTAAAAAGACAACAGTTTTGAACTGAGTTGCTTCTTTTACAGTGTAATTTGGCTTCATTTAGAGTGCGGTATGTTGATCTTTTCTTGCTGTTGCATGTAAATTTTGGCCTTAAGAGTTCTGGGTTAAAACATGCTCTCAGCGTAGTTGGAGTCTGAGAAATATTGCTGTTAAATCTTGAGGAGTCTGTAATTGACACCTGCGAAACTATTTGTTTTCCAAAGCATAGGGCTCAGCTGAATTTGGATGAGTTTCTGCACACAAAAGCAAACAGCACATTCCTGATAATCAGGACAATTCTTCCAGTTTCAAGCATTTTAATGGACAGAAGGGAAACGCCCACGAGGAAGATCTAACTAGTCTCAGTGCTCTTGGAGTCCCAATTCCTTCATTAGGCCTTTCCTGTCTGCATTTTGACTTGTATCCTCTTCCTTGATCATCCGTGTGATTTCTGCTTCTGATGTTTCTCTTTTGTAACTTCTGCTGCCTCTGAGACGTGCCTCGTACATACCATAGCACCTCAGACCAACCTTTGCCTTTTCTTTGCCGCTGGCTTTCTTCCTGTGTTAAATCTCTTGTGCATTTCTACAGCTCAACAGCAAGCTTTCTGCTCTTTTTTTGTTAATCGGTGGGTAGTTTAGGTTTTAATCTTTTCTGGGATGGAAGAAAGAAAGCATGAACTGGGTAGTCTGTTTCTGTGCCTCGTGCCACAAAGATCCCAAAGCACAGAAAGAAGGTTTCTGCTTAGATTATCAATCCCTAGGATGGACTGTGATCTGACCAGATGAATCCTTTTCTGGAATGTGAGAATTCAGCTCTGAAATGCAAGTTCCTGTAAATAGAGGTGCGCATAGGTATTGTTCTGAGGATTGCGTGAGGAATCAGAGGGAGGTGCCCATCCATGGACACCACATTTCTGGGGAAGGAAGCCTCGCTCATGGCACAATGGGATTTTCAGGGTTCTGCCTCTACCTGAAGTCTGTAACTTGGTCTGCCCTTAGTTGTGTTTACTTAAGGGAGTCTTGTTTTGGTCTTCTGTGCATCAGGTACTCGGAACTCGAATTGGACTGAATTAGTGAATGCTTCCAATGACTTAGTCTGCTAAAATTTTCTGGGTTCCATTGCTTTTTTAATTGTATAGTGGGATTGTACTCTGCTCCACCAAGATAATACTTGTTAAATAAACTAAATTCTTAGTTTTGAAGGGAATTTACAGTTCCAGCAAGTTCTGTGGTATTCAAAGTTGACATCAGTGTTAACTTACAACTAACATGATGCTTCCCTCAGTCTGCATTTTACTGTCTGCTGAATGTTTTCCTCTGTATATGCTTCTTGAATTAATGCTCTTGGACTTCATTTCTGATGACAGACATGTCTAGAGTTAGAAGATGGATCTGTTTTTGCAAGTTAATTGACGTTGCCCATACCCGAATTATATTCATACTGAGCTAACATGGCACTACACAGAGTTTCTTAGGATATATACAAATGTACTGTTTTTCAGTTTACATTTGTAATTCAAGGTAAAGGCTGGCAGTCCATTGGCTGTTCATTTAGTTCCTGAAATACAAGCATAGAATAAAACACTGCTATTAACTCTTACGGCTAACACTGATACATTTGTAATGCAGTTATTAGATTACTAATTAACTCATAACCACACAAAGCAACCTGCTCAGAATTCCCTGTTTTGTTGGCACTCAGCCAACTCAATCCTCAGATTTGCAGGATTCCAAGGGGCACAGCCAGGATTAATTGTTCTGGTGATGTAAATTGGACACTTTTGTGATTTCTTGATGACTAAAGAGAGTTAGAAGTCTGACATGACAGTAAAACATTGACAGAAATAGTTGGTCTCATTTCTTTTGGATTTTTAGTCCTTAAATATTCATTTGTTCACAAAACATTATTAGTTTTATTTAAAACGTTCAGCAGTGTAACCAGAAGGTTTATGATTTAAGGATTAAGTAGTCTTCTGACATGCTTCAGAAGTTAATGGTATTCATTACCATTGGTTGATGACAAAATGAACATGAGCCGGCAGTGTGTGCTTGCAGCACAGAAAGCCAGCCGTATCCTGGGCCGCATCAAAAGGAGCGTGACCAGCAAGTCGAAGGAGGTGATCCTGCCCCTCTACTCTGCTCTCATGATACCACTTGGAGTAGTGTACAGTTCTGGTGTCCTCAACATAAAAAGGACATGGAACTGTTGGAACAAGTCCAGAGGAGGGCCACGAGGATG
>WYDI02024601.1:0-56656 GCA_009867235.2 Psittacus erithacus | reverse complement strand
TTGGTGTCATCGGCAAACTTGCTGAGGGTGCACTCAATCCCACTGTCCACGTCACCGACAAAGATGTTGAACAAGACCGGTCCCAACACTGATTCCTGAGAGACACCACTCGTTACTGGTCTCCAGCTGGACATTGAGCCATTGACCACAACTCTTTGCATGCAGCCATCCAGCCAGGTCTTTATCCACCAAGTGGTCCATCTGTCAGATTGATGTCTCTCCAATTTAGAGACAGAATTTGACACAAAGTTGGAATGTGTGCAGAAAGAAAAGAAATTGTTGAACAGAAAACATGTTTACTCAAAACAACATACAAAGACAGTATGACAAAGCTGCCTAAAATAAAGACATTTAGCTTTAAGGTGGAAAATGTGGTTTGAAAATAGCTTTCCTATAGCTTATCCCATTTTCATGGTTTACTGGGAGAAGTGTTTGTTTGCTCAGTGAAATATATGGCAAATTCTTAACGCATTTCTACAAATAAGGCCAGTATTCACTAGCCCTGAAAGACTCTAAACATTTATACATGAATAAATTACTACAGTGCTGATTACCTCTAATCCAAGGGTTCGGATTTATACTGCTGTGGTTGCTCCATGTGCACATCTTTCATTCTAATATAAACACCAGTAATACTAACCACTAGCTTACTTCACAGTACCTGCTTCTTGTTCCCAACCTGAATTAGAAATATTACCTCAGTTTTACCAGGGCACACAGTGTGGACGGAACTCCTATTACCCTATGTAACTGTTAACTGATATCAAAGGCATTTTTGCAGTGAGTTCAGCAGGGGGGGTGGGGGCTGCTGGGGAAGGAGGCTGGATTAAAGCAGATGTGAGATGGGGCAAAATTCATACCACACCTGACATCACTTTGGGTTGAGTATTTTATCTGGGACTACATCTGGGAGCCATGCATGTGCAAGGACATAATCTGATCATTTAACTCTTTGCAGAAGGTAAGGATTTGAAAGTCCCAGTGGCCTCATGGTTTTTATTCATTCTAATGAAACTATCCTAGCACTTAGAGAATTTATTTATAACATGTATTAGGAGTTGTCTTTTTTCTTCAGAAAGCTGCACATGTGCACAGCAGCAGACTATGGTGGTTGGCAGGTATCCTTGCATCACTCAAGCATCAAACTGTTGCTTTTTCTGCCTGAAATTCCTGCAGGAAAAAATTATACTCATGGCTGCCATCTGGTTGGTCACATTCTTTTGTTTTCAGACAGTGGGGAAAATCTGTATCAACTGGGTAGGAAAAGTTTTTGAGACCTGATTTGAGTGTACTGCTTGTTGTGTGTAGTTCTGTGTTTCAAATCAGTGTCATGCTTTTTATAAAAGTGTACTACTACTTGCATTTCAAAACATGTAACATCTTGACATAATAGACCTGATCATAAGAATACTTTTTATAGATCTCCTCAGAAGATGCAACTTCCTTGCAGTCTAATTTGTTTTTGGAAAACTTTTTTCTCTGCTTTGGGCAAGGAATATTTTTCTGATAAATACTAGGTTATAATCTTCATACTGTTCCTCTTTAACGTCTGTGTTTCACTTCTTTTGGTGAAACCTGTGTTTTTCCTCACTTCAGCAGGGCCTAACACTGAAATTTTTGCTCCTTGGGTGTTCTTTGTCAACAGTAAGGACATGATCTTTGAATTGGCACACAACTTTAATTAGGCAAATGTATGTTCTTTATGGCATCTATTATTCTTCAGCAAATGCTATTGAAACAAGTTATGTGATGTCTTCTGAAAGTTTCTTTCTGTGATTTTACCTCTCTGACTTCAATTTATTAAAAAGATATTTAATTTCTTTTCCTTTCAACATATGACGTCTAGTTTGACAATAGGTTATGATTTAACTTATTGCTGTGCCGTGGATGTCTGTACATCTCCATGACTGTCTGCTTTCAATCTTACGGAGAGAGTGTTGGAACACATCTTTGCTTGCATTGCCTCTATGTGTACCTCAGGATGCCAGGAAATGCAGGTCTTCATGCATTAAATGGCACTCTGTAAAAGCTGAGCAGCTGTATGTGGCCTAGTTGTACATGGTCAGGGTACTTCAAATTCTGTAAGCTTAATAACTCATAATTCTGCCTAAAAGACTTTAGAGCCAAGTCTTTTCTTATTCCTCAGCCAAAGAATAAAACTTTATTCCTGATAATTTTTGCATGCCTTCCTCTTGAAATACAAATTTCACATAGATTGCCATATCAGAAGGGTCTTCGATCCCAATGGTAGCCTTGGCATGGAGCAGTAATTCAGATTGTTATTATTTCAGGACATGTCAAAAGTTGGTCTGCCTCACCTTGCTGCAGATGGGAAGACAGATGACCTTAGCAGGCATCAGCCCTTTCTGAGTTCCTGTGTGCTTATGACATGATTCCCTCTTCTTTACCACCCACTTGCATCTGTTTAAAGATTTGTTATAATTTCATATATCAGCACAACTCCAGAGACAGCTCAGAGATTCCCTTCATGGTGTCTTGCAAGCACAAATGAGTTGCTTTGGCACCTCCAATACTTGCTCCCCACCCAAAAGGAAATAAAAGAAACCTCAGTAAAGGTGTTGTCTGCTTTTCTGGCTTTTTTCTGTCCCCTGCTTGAGAGCCTTTGGGGAAGCTGATGTTGGTCTTGGAGTGGAAGCTAGTTGTTTGGTTCACTAACCCTAATTTAGACTTTCTGAGCAGGCTTCCTGAAAGGCAGCATGAGGCATCGTTATGTATTATAAACAGCATGGCAATGCTGCCTAACATAAGCAAGCTGGTACGCTTTGGGTTGAGTCTAGGTGTCTCCTAGTATCTCCTCTTAGATCAATAAAGTGTTTCAGTTTCATACATTTTTATTTTACTTTTTTTTTTACTTTATATGAAAGAGGATATAACACCAACCCTTGCAGAACTCCAGTACTCTCAATATTAATTTTTTAGATGCTATTTAGCCAAATTGTAAACTATTTGAAGTGTGGCAGAGGTGAAACACAGCTTAGATATTAAATGGGACAAAGGAGAACATGATTATTAATTCTGAATTCTAAGTTCCCGTGTTCCAGTTTTTGTTTTTGCCATAAAAATTACTGAATTATGAATAGTCCTACTCTTCTTGAGTGATTATGGTCTTCATTTTTCTGAGTGGGCAGGTGAAAAAGATGGTGTAATAGACACTAACTGGTTATGCTAAATCTTCCATTAGTATCTGTCATTATAGGATTTGTTCAGATGTAACAGCTGAGGAATGTATGGGTTTGACCATTTTGGTCAACTGGCATTTTCTGGCTGGGATGTACTGCTTGTCTCATGCTGCTGTTAGATATAGGGAAAGGGTGCTTATAGAGTGGCCTCTTCTGTTAATTTGAGAACATTACTGCTAGTTCTAGTTACAGGGTTTTATGCAGAAAACCACTCAGGCAGTACCTTATTTTTAAAACAGAACTGAAAGGATCATTTGATTTTAAGAAGACTATACTGATGCCCAAGAAATTTCATTGAGCAACTTTTCAAAACTTTTTTTACCCCCACAGGAATTTTATACCTTACAAGTCTCAGTAAAGTCAATGTCAGGTTCTCCTCAGCACACATGAAAATAAGGAAGTCATGTGCTGAAAATTAAAACTTTGAATTAAGAGCTGCCCTTGACAACAGATCCGTATCTTTTAAACAAACCACTGTGTCAATGCCTCTGTAAGAAAGCTGCCTGACATTAAGAAAAATGGTTTTATAAATTAAATACCAGATCCAATGGATATATAACGTGTAGTCAAAGTTATCAAGAAAGATGTTTTCATTTCAAAAATTCAAACAGCGCTGTCTTCAGTAGCATTTATTTCAAATATGCACATTGGTTAAATTGTTTTCTGATACGTCTATGAACTACATGTCTCTAAAAGACTGCCTGTCATCTGCACGTTACTTTGAATATTTGCTGAAATCATGTGCAGTGCATAAGGGGCTAGTGCTGTTCCACCTGCATTTTCTGGATCTTGAACAGCCTCCAGTCCTGCTTTTGCAAACACCTAAGCATGGCTTTTTTTCTGCCTTTTACTCCTCTTACCCTGTCTTGAGCTGGCACAAGTATTTGAGTAGTCATGTAGAAAAATAGGTCAGAATTCACAAATTTATACCAGAAGCTAAATAAAAAACATGACTTAATCTGGATCTGTTCTCTGGTACTGTGCACAGACCCTTGTAACAGGAGGAGTAAGTGGTGGGTTTAGGAAATGGATGAGACTTCTGAACTAGTTGTCAGTTTATATCAATTTAAAACATTCCTTAAGCTAAGACTCTATAGCCTCAGATTAAAAATAAAAAACACCAAAGATGAATAGGGAAGACTTTTTATGACTGTATTTATGTCTCTGATGGCTAGGAAACTACTTTTTGAAAGTACTGAGTAGACTTGAAATCACTCTAGTGTCATTTCTTAAATGTACCTAAAATCTCTCAAGATTTTTAATCAGACAGTCTGAACCTGAATATCTTTGATTTGAAGATTAAGCATTAGATTTATACAAAATGAAGCCATGGAAGGAAGCTGTATGTAAGAATTAAATAACAAAGGAAATCTATTGATGATGCAATAGACTGAACATTGCAAGCTTTTCATAAAATGACTGCCAGATTAAATTACTGCTCTAAAGGCTCAGCGGTTAATTCTGTTTGTGGTGATTTACCTATTGACATATCTAAATGACCAAAGCCACGTTTGTGGCTTTTCTTGTGATAGCGTATGTCTTTCTATATAGCAGTACATGTGCACTACACATTTCTTACATACATATCAGTGGCTGTCCTGATGAAGGAAGTAGGAAACAGACAGACTTTTCAGTAGGACCTGTAGCAACAGGTCAGGGTGTAATGGTTTTAAACTACAAGAGAGTAGATTAAGACTAAACATAAGGAAGACATTTTTCACAATGAGGGTGATGGAACATGAGAACAGGTTGCCCAGAGAGGTGGCAGATGTCCCATCCCTGGAAGTGTTCAAGTTCAGGTTGAATGGTGCTCTGAGCAACCTGATCTTGTTGAAGATGTCCCTGCTTATTGCAGGGAGGTTGGACTAGGTGACCTTTAAAGGCCCCTTCCAATCCAAACTAATCTATGACTCTAGATTCTGTGATGATTCTCTAACTTCCTGCCAACTGCAGACCCTTTGATGTCAACTATATGAAAAGATGCAACTGTTGCCATCGATAAATTCCAAAACTTATGCCTGAGGTTGTAAATGGATGTGATGCATACATGTAAAACTGAAAGAAGAAAATCAGTTTGAATTACTTCTGCAGTAGAAAACTCTTCTCTATTTGTTCACACACACATTCATGGTCATGAAAGCACTTTGAAATGATTAATAAATAACTAAATGGCTTAGATCATCAACATGCATTGTATTTGAAGAGCAGCATTTGTGCACTCATTTGGAGCTTCATTTACTGAAATCTCACCTTGTGCCAGTTACCCCCAGAACTGTCATTTTTTCCCCAAAAAGGCATCCTCTCTGATAACTAATGAATTCCTCTTCCAGCAGCCTCTAAGTTACTCTAAATGTCTTTTGTCTCTCTAGCCAGTTTCAAACCCACTTCTGTTTAAATTCTGATGACACTACAGATTTCAGGACTGCATAACTTTAAACGAAATATTTCATAAAACAGGCAAGGAAAAAGAGGAGGAAAATGCTACTTCCTAAAGATTTTCTTCTCACAGCACACTAACTGCTCAAGTGTCTGCCAGAGCCATCCATGAGAAGCAACTTATTTAAGATCAGGACTTCAAAAAGTAACCATGAGAGCTAGAATAAGCAGAACTGATGAACTTGAGATCCATAATGTCTCAAATATAAGGCACAAAGATTAAGCTATCTATAATATGCTAATATAGATGACATACTGTATGTTTAACTATATAATGAATAAAAGCTGCCTGATAACAACAGGCAACAGAAACTAGAGTCTGGGTTTTGGTTGGGTTTTTTTACAACAAACCAGAGTTGATCCTGTGCTAGGTCTCAGAAATGAAGGGTTTTGTAGAAAGCTATGTCAAGAAAGGGAGGAATGTTAAATCCTGCTTTAAATAAGAAACATAATGATGCTTCAAAGGAAAAACACACACATATTTGAAACAAAGGAAATATTTTAGTTGACTGACAATTTCTCTTTTAGATTAGTTTCAAACAGAATGAAAAGCAGGTATGTGCTTTTGTTTGGGAAACATTAGGGGAATTATTTCTGATCATTAAGAACAAGTCAGAAATTTCCTTGTCTAATTAATTTTATCTCCCTTTTATTATTATTCATTTTATGAGAGCTATTAAGAGGATTTGTGAAATGAATAATTCTTTTTAACTTTTATTGCTATCAATATCAAGTTCTGATATTTCCAAAGAAAATATAGTTACTGTTAATATTAGGTTTTAGTATCATCTGACCAGAGATCAGCTCATTTTCCTCTGCTCTACCACAGGTTTCTTCTTATTGTCCGTGTAACTATTTGCTCGAGAAACTCTCACCTTTTTCAATTTGTTTTTTCCTTCACCCAGTACCTCTCTTTGTTCTCTTTCAAGATCCTTTGTTGATTCTGAAACTACCTCTGGCTACATTCTTTATCACATCTCTCCAGAATTTGCAATGTCCCTTTTGTTTTCTCCTCTTACACCTCTCACCTTCTACCTTCATGGTGTGCCACAGCGAGGAAGAAAGATGTAGGGGTGTTTATGGCATGTGCTTTGCAGGGGGAAAGAATATATCTGATTCTGTAAGAGCGTTAATATTTCCCTAGCATGTCAGTCATAAGGGGAGAGTTACACAATCTTGGAAGTAATTTTAAAAATGCAGGAGAGAAAGAGAGTATTGTGGACTTTGGCGTGGTCAGATTTTTCCTCACTGAGTTTGTTTGGAGGCTCCTGGACTTGTCAGTTGGCATGTGCTACCTCTTTGTCCAAATAAATGAAATGTTCTATTCCATTCTTCATCACAGACAGAAACTGCATGACAAGTACCTTATGCAAAGAAACAGTTTTCATTAAAAAAAACAACTCATATGAGCATAAGAGAGTTTTGAACCACCAAATAATATTTATGGCTTGTAGTGCTTGTACAAAAATAAAGAATATGCACTGTGAAGAAGAAATATCATTAAATTATGCATCAATATAATTTTATGAATGCCTATATTTGTTTAGACTGTGGTTAAAATAATGCAAAATCCCTGTGTGAGGTCTGGGCACAGAATGTAGTTACTTTGTTTTGTTAGATGTTTGATTAGAAATCGTGGAAGGAGAGAAAAAAAGACTTGAAGAGGAACAGAATAAATTACAGTCAGTCAATTTTCCAGGAGGTTGAGGAGGCACTGTGGAGGAGAGTTAATCCCATTCAGTGGCAAGACAAAGAGAGGTATTGGAAAAAGAAGACATCTGTTGGTTAAGTAAGTAGAACACAGATTGGCAAGAGATGAAGTGGGACAACTGAAGGAAAACTTTTTTTACATCTCAGAGGAACATATTTTAAATTATATTTTAGAGTGGAACAGTATGAGGATTGCAATGCATTTTGATCTAAATATGGAAAGATGATGCCAAATTAGAAAAAAAATTTAACTTTCTGGAGTGGAATTTGATATTAATGAATGAATGTATTCTAGATGAACTGTAGAAAAGGGTAAATAGGGTTTTTTCAGATACAGGCGTGTAGCTGTGAAAGTGAAAACTGACCGAGATTCTGGATTTAAGATAAAGATCCGTGTTCCGAGCCCCAGGTGTAGACGTCAGATGTGACTTGAGGAATCTCCTTGATTAACAATGCTGATTAACAGTGGCCTGATTTCTAACTGGTGGGACAATGATTCTTGATATGTTAAGCATACATGAGGTTATCCATCTTGATGTGAGGGAAGTGAAAACACACTCATAAGGTAAAGGAGTGTCTAGTACTCTGTTTAAACAGAGGTTTTAATGTGAAGATCAGTTTTGAAAAAAGGCTAGAAATAGAAACAAAGAATTAAATAGTTAAAGCTGAAAGGCACTATATTAACAGTGAGATCATAAATTGGATCACCCCCAGGGATTTAAGAAAACAATCAAAACAATTTTACCTCACATTTTAGCCAGTGGCAGGCATACTTGGGTTTTCCTCAAAGATTTACATAAGTGAAAAATTCTCTTAACTGTGGATGCCTCAAAGTGGTTCTTCCTGGTTGAACTGAATAGCTATGTGCCTGTTTTCTTCTTTGGCAGGGATTTGCTAGTCCCCAGAAGGTTTTAATTCTTTGACTAAGCTCCAGATACATCTCACAGCGCACTGACCACAGTGACTTCAACATGCAGCTAATAAATATTATTTTTCTTTCAACCTATGACAGACGGAGGACATGTCTACTATTTTTGCTTAATAGTTGAATATTGTGCTTAAATTTTGTACTTCCACCAAGAAACAGCAGACATGAGTTTTAGACTTTTCTCAGATTGAATGCACAGTCCCCCATTTCCTGTGCTTCTTTGACTGGGAATATCCATTAGTCTCTCTGTCGAAGTGCAGTGATGCCAGAAATAGAGGGTACTGGGAACAGTCTTCTGCCAGCATTCAGAAAAAAAAAATAAAATTGCTTCTATGCTTTAAATGAATGAGAATAGGGTTTTGGGTTGTTTTTTTTTGGGGAGGGGGTTGGGGTTTTTTTTTTTAGGCTCAACCTGTAGGAACAAGTGTAAGATAAACTGTATTTTATTCAATTACTGGATGGGAAAAAGTTAACAAAGGGAAGAGACAAGTCTCCTGTCACGAGCATCTGCTGGCCTGAGCAAGGAGAGTGAGATGGTTGCTGCAACTTGCAAGCATAGATTATGGAGCACATAGCTCCTTCTCACCATGAGGGGTACTACTCACTGCACAGCTTAGGTGGAGTGGATTTTGGTGACTTTGTATATGCTTCTTACAATGTGGAGAGGGGAAATAAGTTTATTTAATTTTAGTGTAAGTGATATGATCACCAAGTTCCTATGTACTTTTAACAGATATTTCTACAGAGGATGAAACATGTTCCTATCAACTGAATATATTAAATAGTCTCCAATGTAGCAAATGTGTCTGTGGAGGAATAGGTGCCTGAAGGCTAGATATATGAAAAACCAAACAAGGGCCCTTAAATACTGCTCCTCGAGAAAGTTGGCTTTGCACAGTGAAAGTGAAGAGGTGGACCACCAAAGAGTAGTTTAGGAGGATTTATAGCAAATATTACTTCTGTAAGATTAGATGACATGACAGTTTTTATAATACTTAGAACTTTGTGAGAAAGAATAGAAATGGACAGCTTTGAGAGAACAGAAATTTCCACAACCAATCCCTCAGTGTTCTCTTTTGTTTTCCAATAGGGCAAAATGCATTTAATATTAGAAATATGCTCTCTCTGGATCCAATTTCAGTCTCAGTCACACTTTTTAAATAAGAATCTATAACCCAACTGACCGCTTTTGTGAAGTTCCCTCTAATATATCTGTAAATGAAAATATGTATGAAAGTACAGACTGCATGAATTTAACTAAATTGGCTTGAAACACACATATTTTAGCTAAGTGAGTGCAGGATCTTGTGCAGACAATGTCTATATCACCTGCCTTATGTGTTCTGTTTTAGTTAGGAAATATCAGAGTGGAATGTCTGTGAGGGGAGGAGAAAATTCAGTTATAATCAGTTATTAGAGGGTTTTTAATGCAAACCACATTATGAAGGGAAAAACTACCATTCTTCAACTGGTTAGTATGAAGGCTACTAAAAATCTGGGACTTTTGAAAAACAAAACAAACCCCCTTCTTGCTGGGAAGTATTTTTCCATCTTAATAAGGGAAAAATAAGAAATATCCATAGAGATAAAATTGTCTTTGAATGTGTAATGCTATAATTTAAAGCATTTTAAGAAAAAAGAACCAAAATCTGCTCTTGATTATACATGACTTTCAGTGAGTCAAAATGGAATAGCCCATGCACATCCAAAGGATAGAATTTGGTTCATGGACATAAGTAGAAGAAATTTGAGAAATGCAAACTCCATATAGCCATCATTGTCATTATTATAATAACACACGGTTGAATTTTAGAAAGTGTTTGCAAATGTGGGAACAAATTATAAATAAATTAAAACAATGAGCAGAAAATGCAACTGAAAATTATTACGGTTCAGTTACAGGCACAGTGCAAGGTCATCTGCAAACTTACATGACACATATTTTGAACTTAGTTCTTCCAAGCTATGTGTCATTTGCTGTTTAGGTATTGATTGGGTTTTTGTAAATTATGTATTATAGATATGTTTAACTCCTAAGCTTTGCTATAGAATCACAGAATCATTGAGTGGTTTGGATTGGAAAGGACCTTAAAGATAATCTAGTTCCATCCAGCTGCCATGGGCAGGACACCTTCCACTAGGCCAGGTTGCTCAAAGCCCTGTCCAACCTGGCCTTGAACACTGCCACGAATGGAGCATTCACAGCTTCCCTGGACAACCTGTTCCAGTGCCTTTCCACTCTCCCTCTTCCTTATATATAACTTAAATCTCCCCTGTTTAAGTTTGAACCCATTACCCCTTGTCCTATCACTACAGCCCCTGATGAAGAGTCCCTCCCCAGCATCTTTACAGGCCCCGTTCAGATACTGGAAGGCTTTTATGAGGTTTCCACGCAGCCTTCTCTTCCCCAGGCTGAACAGCCTCAACTTTCTCAGCCTATCATCATACAGGAGGTGCTCCAGCCTCTGATCATCCTCGTGGCCCTCCTCTGGACTTGCTTCCACAGTTCCATGTCCTTCTTATGTTGGGGGCCCCAGAACTGCACACAGCACTCTAAGTGGGGTCTCACAAGAGCTGAGCAGAGGGACAGGATCACCTCCTTCGACCTGCTGGTCACTCTTCTTTTGAAAATCTTATTTAACATTTTGAACTTTAAAATCTCTTAAAAACATGAATTTGTGCATGAAGAACTGACATTGTATAATAAAAAGAACTGTGAAATCCTTTAAATACTGTGGCTTTGTAACACAAATTGCACCTGTGTAATTCTGATTGAGAAGATGCTGCTGTACCTGTTTCTGGTTGTGCTTATGACTCCTTAAATGACCAAGTGTCAGTGTTGATATTTACCAAGCTATAGCGAAATGGTTGAAGAGCTGTTGGCAGAACTGTTCTACTTCCTTCCACCACCTGCAAATACAAACACAAGAGAGAGCTAAAATGAAATAAATAGCAGCTGTTCTTGTCCCTGCTTGATAAGTTGGTCTTATACCAGAAATCTCCATGAGAGTTCAAAGTATTGGAGACAGGATGATAGGAAAGTGTCATGAGCTGTGTTAAAATAGTTCATAGAAAGGATAATGTGAACAGGGGACTGCTGATGACTAAAATCTTGCAATCTGTTTTTGTGGCCCTAAGGGGAAATTATGGTAGTTCATCTTCCTAGAATACGGCTAGATACTTCATAGCAGTGTTTGGTAACTAAATACAATGTGTGGTTGTTATTAACTTTTAGATAACAAAAAAGATCAGATAGATCATAAAGAACTATATTCTACAATGCTTATGAAAATCAATACTGTCTTGCTTGAAAAACACAGATGCATCTGTTTAAATGAGTTTCCCATAGAAATGCAAAGCTAGACTGTCCTGTGAAGCTGAAGTGAGGATTTGTCTTCTCTTGGTTTTCCCACAGTAATGCAAAAGTTACTCCTGCTCTTCAGTGAATCCTGTATTCATTTTTAATGCAAATATATGTGAAATTTGCATATACATATTCAGACTTTCAGATTTGTCAGGCAATATTAAAACCATCTTTTTCTGAAAACACCAGCATCTGAAATTAATAATTTAAAGATGTGATTAAGATTCACTGGCCACAAATATATAACATCTCTTCCAGCATTCTGTGTTTTATGCTACTCAGATTACGCGCCTTATAAAACAAAGACAAGATCTGAATTGTAAATATTCTGTAGTCTTCCAGTGAAAGTATGATAATTGAATCCGAGGATTATAACCTTACTATACTAATGTCTTGCTGAGAAAAAAGTATTCTGAAGAGATATCTTTTCAAGAGGCTGTCTGTCCATCTAAGTGTCCATTAAATCTCAAAATCAATCCTAATCTCATCTGCCTTCGCTGAAATCCTGAATATTTTAATTTTTGAAGTCAGGCATAAAGATCTGGCAAAACCTAGTATTTCTTTTATTTATTCTCATTCAGTTATAGTACTGTAACATTAAATAAAGATTATATAATAATCTTTATAATATATTATAATATGCTATAATAATATAAATATATAAATATAATAACATACTATAATAATAATAAAGATTAACCTTTATTTATTTTCTGAGACTCAAGTCATGCTTCTTCCTTCACATGTTAAGTCAACGCTGATAGTGGAACGAAAAAGGGAGCAGGTTTCTGCTGATGATTCAGAATTGAAAAAAATAGATGGGCCAGTAGATAATCCTACATGATTCATACTGTTCTTTCAGGATTTCAGGAGTGCTTGCTACACTTGAAAGGAAGATCAGAGGCTTGGAACGGAAAAGGCTTTGAATATTCATCTCAAACATACTGGAATACAGATAGCAAATAATAACCACACTATCTTTAACTGCAGTCTTCATTTCACAGAGTTCTCTAGTTGCTATTCACCTAATATATTTAAAATGTGTTTGATCTTTGGATGTCTAATGGAAAGTCCCCGCTTGGATCATGTCAGTTACTACTATTTTGCTTGAAATACACAACATTGATGTGAAATTCATGTCAAAACTAAAAAAAAATCTCCAGTCTTCAAGAATATCAGTCACTAGTTTTAGAAAGACTCATTTGTAAAATGTTCAAATAGTAAATCTCCTGCTCGTGATGCCTGATATGTGGATCACTTAGGCTGCTTTTTGGTGATGCCTGTTTCTCTTTTTTGCAAGTACTGTATAATTAGCCTAGATGCCTGAGAAAGGCTTATGGATTCTAGTTTGTAGCCAAAGATTTAAATTACCCAACTTAATCCCTGATTTCATGTATCTTTATTATTTATAGGAACTGCTCTGTTCCCATGCTATGTTGGGACATTCTATATCTCAGCCTGGTCATGTCAAATATGGGGCTACTGCATTAACTGGTGTTTTCACACATGTAAATAGGATCGTGGGTACTGTTCAACAAAACTGACAGTGGAAAATTTATCAACTGTCTTAGTTTGGTTTTTTTTTTTAATTATTATTTCCTGACCAGATTTTGTTTGTAGATATCGGATTTCCTTGATGTGCTCCATAGGTGGCAAATAATTCCCTGTACAAATCAATAGATGTTGCCTACTCTGTGATAATTGCTTAGGAGACCAGGAGACGCGATGCTTCAGCTTACCAGAAAACTAGGTCATTGAGGGACTTAAAATATTTGCAGTTGGATGTGGTGTGGGAGGAGAGGCACAGCAGATGTCTATAGTGGGACATGATATGGAAAAAGAGGTGCAGCAGATTTCCCCTTTGTAAGTGTTATGGTGATTTCTGGAAACTCTGCATCATTTTCAGCTAGAGGCCACCCAGCTGCCCTAATAAGTCACAATCTTGTGATCTGGACAGCCCAGGCTATTCTAATAGGGCATTTCATTTCCGAATGAGTCTTTACTATCATGTTCTCTTTTCTCCTCACTCCAATTTATCAGGGTTGAATTTAATTGCTGTGATCACTTGAGGGGAAAAAAAAATAAAGATAACATGTTGCATGGAGTTCTACGTTATATCAGCTAATGCATGTTAATGACTTCATGCTTTTGTAAGCAAGCTAGTAGTGACCTCAAACCCTGTTAAATATGGCAAAAGCCAGCTAAAACAGAGTTCTAATAATTTTGTAGACCAAGTGGAGATTTTCACATAATGTAGGAATTCCATTTGGGGCCTATTAATTTTGGTGAATTATGCTGAGGAATGAAGAGCACTTTATATTAAATATAATGTGGCGGTTTTGCAACTTCATCTTCTTAAAAATTTTCATTATTCTCACATGGTTTAAAGAGAATGATAAGCTCTTGATAAATGTGATCTTCATAACTGACAGCCTCAAACAAAGAGAAAGATGCTTGAATTCTAACTTAGCACATAATTTAACCCATTGTTTCAAGTTATGTTGCCGGTACACGTGAAACTTTTGTGGTTTTGAAATGAAATTCAGGTCTCCCTAAATGCTGTCATTAGACCATAGACTATTAAAAAACTTCAGTGAAACAGGATTGCAAGAGAGTTTAGTGGGAGGAGTCTGCTTACTCCTGACTCTAGAGGCCTATGCCCTTGCAGAAGCTTCCAAGCCACTCCTTCAGAAACATCTCTGCTACTTGGTCCTTGTAATCATATTTCTGAAGATAGCATTCATTTGCACATGTATTGTACATACATATACTCATTTCTATCTGTAGATCAAACCACTTAAATGTCTCAAAAAGGCATGTAGTTGGATTTTTACAGCACCTTAGTTCCTAGTCAAAATGCTCTTAAGAAAAACCGTCTTAAACTTTATATAAGTATCCAAATAAGGTTTAAAATTGTACACCATGTGTCAATGACAGTTGCATTGGTTTTGGACATTCCTGACTCAGCTCCATTTAATGTTTTCTTATTTGTCTGGTGCTTTAGTTATCTTCCTAATTGTGTTTGAAGACATTCTCAGAGAATGTGTTGAGAAAAATCCCTCTAAAAACATATCAAGAAAAAAAATGACACAAAAAAAGGTTTAAATAAGGAAAATTGGGAATTAAAAAATACTAATTTAAATGGAATTAATAAGAAACAGTAATTAATGGGAAGTCAAACTAATGAGAACTGCATAAAGCTTTTGCTTCCAGGCGGCTGTGATTCAGTTTAAGTCCACATCAGTAGTAACTAGTGGACTAGTTACTACTAGTTACTAGATACGTGATGGCCTGTGTAGGATAAGTGTGTGGTCTTCTGGTCTTGCATGTGAACAGATGTTGATGTTTCAGAAGTCCACACAACAACTGGAACCAGTTAATACCATGCTGGAGATCACAGTGAGGAAGCCAGTGACTGAGATAAACCTGAAGATTAAACTGTCCTCTGACCCAAGAAATGGGTTTGCCAGTGGCAGCTGATGTGGTCATCATTAAGAAACTTGCTATCCTCCATATCATATGCATGCTTTGGCTAAACAAAAATTCCACATTTTCAGATTTCAAAGGACTTTGATGACTGTTAGAGATGGTTAAAAATAGGACACGTAAAATTGGTGAACTCCAGTGCTCCTTTGTTTTCTTGCAGCAACATTGAGGTGAGTGATTTGCATCTTTACAGGAGTGTTCCCAATCCAGTTACTTAGGAACACTTATTTATAATGATGGCAATAAAAGTCTCATGGAGACTTCACTTGTCTTTAAGTGTATGTTACTTTTTTGAGCCCCCTATCTATACAGAGAAGTGTGAACTGCAGCATCTTAATAGAAATCCCTTTGTACCCAGAGACATGGAAAGCTAAAATTATGTGGTTGGAATACCTGCTTTTTTAGGGAAAAGCTTATAGTCTTGTGAAAGATTTCAGTGTGAAAACAATGAGGTGCTTGACTGAACCATCTGTGTACAGTTTCCATATAGTAACTTCCAAATTTTGGAACTACTTCAAAAAACAATAGATGTATAGGATACCACACAGATAGCAGTTCATTATTCTTGCCAGCATGCTAAATTCCTGCTTGCTCATTGGAATCTGATGTAATTTGTAACATTTTCAGGATGGGGAGGAGTTCTTAATCTGTCTCAATTTTACGTTTGTGCAGTGAGATGCAGTCTGCCGGTGGAAAGCAGATGTATGACAGAAGAAGGGCTGAGTTTCTGTGTTAGATTAAGAGTTATGGGTTTCTCCCCACTTAGGGCATTGACGTTTTAAGCGAAGATAATTACTAATTGCCTCTCTCAGAGCTGCACTATTCCAGAAGTAGGGGATGACAACTGAGTACACCTGCACTGACTGTCAAAACAAGGTGTGCAATTTGAAATGCTTTGAGGCAGAAAATACACATATGTATAAAGTAAGTGTGGAATATTTTTGGAAGTAGTTAAGAGTATGATGAAACGACTTTCTGAAATTTCCTTGAACAGTCTCTGATTCTCCAATCAGTTTGGAAAATACTGCTAATTTTACGTAATCTAGGATAAAACTATAAAGTTACTATCTCTGGCGTTATTTGAGTTGATCTATAAACCTGCAAAACCTTATTTCCCTCTATTCTGAAATGCTGCTTCAGTCATAATGTTAATCATCAAGTTATAGCTGTAAGAGACACATTAGGTCCTCAAGCCCCTTTTTGCCCATGGAAGAGTGTTTCTTAGCGTATACTTTATCGTTTGTTACTTGGATAGTATGTGGGGAACTTTAATTGCCTGTTTGTGAACATGTTCTGGCCTTACACAAAGATAGTGACTAGAGAGGCATGTAAACACTGAAATGAAATAGATTTATAGTACTAATATTGACGTATGAGTACAGCACTTTCACTGGCAAACCATCCCCAAGGTCCTTGTGTAAAGCCCTGATGATTTGTGCAGTGCTCGTGGATCATCAGCAGTGCTTTTAGGTTCTATGACAAAGTACTTAAAAAAATAGTGAAACCGTTATACATGTAACCTTTTTAATGCTCTGTAAGTGGGATAAAGAAAGTTCTCAGGCAGTTAATTTCTTTGTTAAGACCTGAACTACATTTACTGTGCAGGTCCCTTTTGAAATGCTGTTGGACTTTTCTCTTATTTCTTAACATTTGTCCTCTGTAGGAGGAAATGGGATAGCCATTAATGGACAATATTATCTTTAAATCTTGCTTTCCTAGCACCATTTTCTTTGTCCATTTCAGTTTTCAGACAGAGAAGGGAAACATAACCACAGGAAACCAGGAATCCTCAAGCAATTTTTTGATGTAAATCTTTACAGTAAAAGCGTTTTAGGAATTAATAAGCACAGAATCATTACTTTTTTGTGTTTAAGGGTGCAACCAGATTTTAAAATACATTTATATATCCAGTGCAAGTGGGTGCTTCCAGTAGTTATTTCTACTGCAAACTATCAGAAATTCTCACAGAAATCTAAAGTTCCTTTTTATGAGTGTATGTATAAAGATGAAGTAGACTGGTACATCAGTGACTCTGAAGGCTCATCAAATTATAAACCATTGATGAAATCACTGCTGTAATAAACTTATAGTCAGAATATGGTATCACATATAATGGTCAAAAATAGTAGTTCATTTCACATGGTGATGTCATGTCTTACAAAAAACTTACAGTAATGGACATAAGGGTACAAGAACGCTGTTTTTATAGTAAGTCCATCTATAAAACCATCTAATGGAAAAATTATTAATTTCAAAACCCTGCAAAATACATTTTAGATGTTGAAGATTGCCATTACCACTTCTCATATCAAATTTTACAATCTTGTTATAAAATACATGCTGGGCTATTTTACTGAAGTTAGATCTGACACTGAAAGTCTGGGTCAGTGCCATACACCTGGCTTTTGCATTATTATAAGCTTCTGAGCTTTGAGATGGAAAACAGCTGAGTATGGTGTTTTAGAGTATATAACTGTTTACATGGTATATGATTATTAAGTAACTTCCAGTATTTCTTTCTAAGCATCAGATGAAGCCCATGATGCTATAGAAGACAGTGACCTAAAACAGTTGTGTCTTACCCAAGACTCATTAAAATCCTTGAAAAAAATTCTCATTGCCTTCAGCATGCTTGGAAAGGGGGACTTTTAACTAAACATTAAACAAACTTCTACTATGTTTAGAAGACATTTAGATTGTTGCAGATAGTTATGTACCAAAGGTGGTCTTTGCACTGTCTTTTGCTGCAAATTGTTGTTTGTCTTAAGGAAAGAGGAGAAAGATTATTTTTTTTGATAATCTGGGTCATGGCAGCAAAATAGCTAAAGACAAGGGTCCTTATGATGCAGAAATAGCATAGGGCAGTTGCTGGGGTTAAGCAACAAAATGGGTTTGATTGTACACAGTCATCTGTTGGGTTACATCCCATCCTTTCTAACAGACAGCCAGAGAGAGAACAATTGGGTGGAAAAGATATAAACAAAGGAGTTAGAGATGGCCCTGTGGCTTTCCCATTTAATTGGTGTGTGCATTTTGGATACACATAGATGCTGTTTCGTCTTGCTCGTGTGCATTCGTTATGCTGTGCTTCCCAGCATTTACTCAACAGTGTTGACTGCATGTTACAGTTACAGGATCAGAAGGGGAAAGGTAACATATTTGTCACTTCCAGGTGCTAATCATTCTGTAGAAGTTACATTAACTGCTGCTGATAGCTGGGTTTAGTTAGATTTTTCTCTCATTTTAAAAAATATTACATAAGATCTAAGCAAAGTAAGTGCTGTAAAACTTCACCCAGTTTAACTGTAAAAAAGGTGTGGGCTGAAAACTTATACACAAGTAATAGTTGTTCTGAGTTCTGAAATCTTGTATTTAAATACAAAGCAGTGAAGACAGAGCAGATATATATATATAAGCCAAACAATTTAAATCTTATTAACAGGATCTTTTGCTATTTACAATGTTTTATGCTGTTTACTGTCTTCTCATTTTCCTTGCTAATACATTCTGTGCTGATGCTTTTCTGAAAATTCTTTGAGGTCTTAGCTATCACTCACCAGCGTTTTATGCTCTGTTGTCTTGGCCATTAACCTTGCTTCAAAGGTGGTCTGAAACTAGGAAGAAGAACAGCAAATACATATTATTATCTCAAAGTGGTGTTTGATGATAATCCTAAGCAGAAATAATGCTTCTGCATAGAGAGGCTATTTTCTTGCTCCCTCCTCGCCTGCTGCCTCCATTCCTGCTCCAGGCTGCATGTTCTCTTCTCCTGCCTGGGACCATCACTGGTGCTTGCCAGAATGCTGAATTGATTAAGCTTGTCTACCTTTTCAATAACCATTTCCCTGTGCTTGTCAGGCTGGTTTTTGCTGTATGAAATTACATTTGCCCAACAAGATGGATGATTTGGGGAAGGCTAGTGGTGGCAAACATAGTTGTAGGAGCAGTTGACAGGACATGAATAGAGCAAGACACCATTTTGTGCCATACCATGGGATTTAAGTCTTGATGTTTCTTCATGCATCCATGTGGTATAAAAGCCACAGTTGAATTTCCTACAGGTAATGTTCATTATTTGCTATATAATCTAAAGAACCATAGAGAATTTTCATAAACACATGGATGTATATTATTTTACCATTCATCTCTTTAATATTTCTTATTTTCATTTTTATGTGCCTAAATATAGTGATTTAATATTAATTTACCATAGTATTATTTAATCTAATTATGTCTCTAAAACAGAGAAACAGAAAAATATTAGTATTTTAGTAACTTTAATTTTCAGCTTGATCGAAAAAAGTGAAAAGAGTGGTGTGCTGGGAGTAAAATTTCACTTACTGGGGAATCAGAGAATCTACTATGAGCTTTAATGAGATGTTTTAACCTTCTTTAAACTGCTTGATCTCACTGCAGCACTTGACTCCTGTCAAAACATACTTCTCAAAGCTGGGGCTCCCAACTGCATTATGCACACCGCAATGGCATGCAGGTGCCTTGGTTCCCAAGGAGACTTGGGTTTCTGTACAGATTATGTTTTTCTCTTCCTAAAGGGATTTTAGTTGTGTCCCAGCTGCTAGTCAGAGACTTCTTACAGAAATTATTTTCACAAAACTGAGATCAGGGATATCTTGAAAATGAGGTCTGAAACAGTGGCTTTTGCCAGAAAGTCAGGATCTAAGAATTTTACCCAGCATGAGCTTGTATAGGGAGCTTATAGTACTGAGTGTGCTGTAGCATTTTTTCCCACATAGAGTTTGATGACAGCTGAAAAATTTGTGCATATTAAAATAGTGAGAAGCAAGTAAGGTAAGAATAACTTTGAGTAAGGCATTTTCTGTTGGGGTAGATTTAGCTAACTACTTGGAGGTGATACAAAGGGAACTCATGTCTGGAACTATAGATGTTGCTGAAAGCTTTACGTCAGCAAGAAGCCCAGAAGTGCTTCTATATCAGTCTCAAATGACCAGTTTCACTATGGCCATGAATTCTTCTAAATGTGCTCCCTTTCCCAGCAATATGTCTCCTTCCTTGTTCAGCTGTTCTTGCCATGCAGTGGAACGTTTTTTAAACGATGTGACTTGCAGTATAAGTGTGAAGCCTACTGCTGGTACTTGAGTTCATATTATGTGATCAGTGCACCCAGGTATGACACCTGTAAGAATTCATCTCCTTGTGAGGCCTTAACCTGTAAGAATTCATCTGCTTGTGAGGCTCCTTAAGTTGGGAAATAGTTCAGTTTGGATTTTTGTTGTGTTAAAGCTCTTGTCCACCTTTCAGAAGAGTTTAAAGCATTTAATTTTCAGATCTTTCATTTTATTAAGTAAATTGTGTGCCTTGTCTGAAGTTTCAAGCTTTGTATTCTACCCTTGCAACTTTTCTTAAAGAGCCTACTATAAGCATTTACATGATTGCATCCAAAGATAGGCAATGTGAAGGGAGACGTTACCAGTTTATATCACTTGTAAATAACAATAGTGAATTCAATGTGTCAAGATTATTTTTTGTCTGTATCATTTGGTCTCAGTTTTTTATTCTAGTTTGAATATTTACAATTAAATTGTTTGACTTGGGATGTTGTGTTTAACAGAACATGTTGATGATTTCGTACTTTCACATTTCTTATGACATCGTAAATGAAAACTGGAGCATGCACAAGTCTTATCTCTGGGCTCACGTGGATATAGTGATAGCTTAATGGCTAAGGAACCCAACTTTGGAAATTAGTAATAAGCAGTTATTTCTGTATTTTAAAAACATGACAGTATTGTTCAAAGAGAATAATCAAACACAGATTTCTTTTACTTTTTGTGCAGAATATGAAGCAAAGTTCTCTGATGGATGCTGTATAAAAAGCTAACTGAGTCTAACCCAAAACAGTGTTCCTTATATTATCATGTCCTCTAGCTTCCCACCAATTATAGTCCTAAATTTTCATGTCCCTCTCATGCTCTTACACACTATCTACACCTGTTCTAATCAAATTACCAATATAATCCTATACAGGTAAATTAAAACTGCATGCCAAAACTTCCAGGCTACCTCTTCCCTTTTGTGGGTTGTTTGGGATAAACATTTGCAATTCTGACTTTTCTTCTAGATACTTATTATAGACAGTAAGATGTAATTAAAGTATATATTGCACTTTCTAAGGTATATATTAATTTGTGAGAGAACATTCTAATGTACATCTAGATATCAGTAGGTGTTAATTATTCTTCATATTATTCTTGAAATACTTATCAATGTGCTAGGTAACTGCATGTTAATTTTTATTGTTTCAGCCCCGCAGAACTAATAGCTTATCTTGCATGCAACTCTAACAATGTTAATAAGCAGCAGAAAGCATAGAGGTTAAGAAAGGACAACGCCAAAACCATAACAAAGGGTGACCTTGGTTACTCCCTGCTGTCTTAAATCACCTTAAAATTAAAACTACTGAATATTACATGTCCAGCATTCAGTGAGGAAAAAAATTATAGGTCAGAATTAGGGCATTGAGATTTGTGTAATTTTCGTAACAGTATCACCTGCAATTTCCAGTAATGGATGAGGCTGAAAGTAATGTTTTCTTGACAGATGTTCTTCGTCAGGGCCCTACATCTAATGCTGTCCAAAATTGTCCACTTATGCATATTTTTTTTCTGGATATTTAGGGGAAGAAATAAATATTATTTTTACCCTTTCCCTTAAGGATATTTTTTTTTTAGTTTATAGAGAAATTGTACATGTATTATTATGGTTATTATATAATTATTGATAATTATGTAGAAGCTGCATTGCAAAAGTTGTAACAAGACATAGTCTGCTTCTAGTTGTATCACTGTAAACATAAAACAAAGATTTTAAGGAGTTAACCTCAGTTGTAAAACCATGTACCTGCAAAATACAGTCTTTACTTTGAAAAGTCATGAACCAGGGCTGACATTGTATATGATCTCCCTAAAACAGTTGCCCACAGAAGGACAATGAAAACAAATTTAATTCAGGAAATACACAGTCCCTTTTTTTGCTAAACAAATAAAGCATTTAATTGACTTCCATATGGTTTTGTGGTTCCCCCTTCCCCCTTACTTTCTTATAAAAGAAGACGGCTTTGATGGAATTTCCGTTTTTATTGCTGTATTTTTAAAAAAATGAAAAGCAGTTATTACGAAGGAAAAGCGTAACAGGAAAACAAATCTGAATACTCTGAGCCTGAGTGCTGTTACCTCTATTTGAATAAAAACAAACCCCTAACCTTCCTGGGGCTGCAGTCTCATGCCTGCTTTTGCTTAAGCATTTTTTAAACTCCGAGGTTATTCTGAGTACTGTAAAACAAATGATACCAGTGAAATGACAGCATATTTTTTCTCAGAAAATGAAAAATTGCTCCCCGCTGTTAGAATCTTCCAATCCTTTGTCAGTCAGTTAATGGCAAAGAGTAGCTAACTGTGTTCGGATCCTAGCCGGCTTCATGTCGGCTGACAAATGAATGGAGTGACTTCTCCAGTAATAAACAAATTCCTCTAATGTATTTACTGGGCTTTTGCTAACTGTTAGTTTTCTCTCTTGTGCTTTCAAAAGAGCTCAAAGTGTGTGCTTGCCCAGGTATGCTTGCATTTCGAATCTTCATTCATTTTTCTTAAGGGTGACTTTCTTACCTCAAGCCAATTTGTTTATTTGAGCTTCCCACACAGCTCCTTACAACAGTTTACTTGCCCATGGCATGTTTTTTGATGCAAGGTAGTTTTTGATGCTGCAGGTAATCTACATTCACAGAAAAATCACAACTTCAGAAACTTGAAGAAACTGTTTTTTTAGAATATGGGTTGTGGTCTGCTGGGACTGAGAGAAAATTATAACTTGTATTTTGGATGGAATGAGCAACCCACCCTATATGCTATATGCTTAAAACAATGAATAAAATGCTCTTGCTGAGCTATGGATTATACTTTGGGACTGTAGTGCTTCATTTCTGAGTGCCACAGTGTCCATGCCAGAGACCCCAAAGGAAAGGGGGATGCAGTTACACCCTTCTTGGGAGCCTGGGCTGGGGCCCCCCTGAGCCTTCCCAGAAGCTATAGGGTGCTTCTGCCACATCTGGCTTCCACCTCAAGGGCTTATATATTATTGTTCCTCCTTCCAGCCAGCTAATTAGCATGCTAGACCATTAGTATGTTGTAGATTTTAGTCCCAATTCTATTTCTTTTTCAGACAGAGGTTTTATACCTGCAGACAGATGGCAATATGCTGCAGTTAATAGTCAGGTTGTGGAGGTGGTGCATCTAGTCATGTAGGCTCCCGATGGGTCTGCACACAACTGTCCTAGGCTGGCTGGGGGTCTCTGAGAGACAATTAGAGATATCCAGCTTTTAAAGTAGACTGCAGAAAGGAGACAACACCTCCATAATTGGTCTCTTTGTTTCCATGAGGAGATAGTCACATCCCCAGTACATGCCATAAAATCTCCAAAGAGAAATAAAGTTAAGGTAAAATTTGTAAGCAAATTTTCAAAGTGATTTAGGGACCTAGCATCTAGGGCTCAATGAAATTTAATGTCAATCTCCCAGATACATTTGAAGAGGTAAGGATGGTAAATTATCTTTGTCCACCACAAGGTCTTGTTTGTTTATAGGTTTGTCAACTTTAATCTCTTTGTTAACTTTTTGTCAACTTTAAATATATGGACAAATACTTCTAAGGTAGGTCTTGGCTTTAAGCAAAAGTTTTGGAAGAGTATCTGTAAAATTATGCTTTGTATATTTCCAAGAATAAAGATGAAATGGAAATAGGCACTACTGTGCTGGATACAATGAGAAGAGTTCTATGATTATTTCACTACAAAGCTACAACTCTGTTTTGGAGCAGAGTCTTTGAATTTGGCAAGGGAATGCTGGAGGGTCAGGAAAGTTCTTTTCACTTCTTCCGTGTAAAAATCTTCTGAAATTTGAACAGGATGTGAGCGTTGGAAAGTCTCAGTTCACACAAGCTTTCTAAACTCAGAGTTTAGAAAATAAATCATCCCTAATTATGCTTGTGCTGAACACGCTCCAGTCCTCGGGCTTGCATTTCCCAGCAATTAGTAAGTCACTGTGACACGAGACATGGGCATCGAGAAAATTAAAGCTTTGCCTTGATGAACAGGATTTACCTTTCTCAGGCCTGGGTGCCGTTTGGTCAAAACAACATTAATGAAATAATGAAGGGGTTGGAGTTTAGAGCTGTGCTAAGGAGGGAAACTGGGGGAAAACTGAGTTTGAGAGAAATCTAGATATAAAGAAACGGGTAAATGCAGAAAGAACAGGCAAGGTCTCAAAACTCAGATGAGAAGACAGAAGCACTACAGTAAGAATTAGTATATGACATTGATCTTAGCCCCTTTATGGTAGGGCCACACCAGGGGTATAAAAGCAAACAGTCAAAACTAAACTTTGGGAACTCCAATTTTGTAGAATAAACCTCTTCTGAGCCCATGATATTTGGGTAGGGTAAGACATTGCTAAGAATCCTTTTTATTTTTTAACTAGGGACTGAACTATAGAAAACAAAAAGACCGCATGAGGCACGAAAGATTTGGCTCCTCTTGGTGCCTGGCCACTGTTTTCTGAGCTCTAAATCCTCTTGGCATCACAGGACTTGGGAGTCTTCCACTTTGCTGAACTGGCACCAGTTCTGGGAAGTGCCGTTGTCCCTGCTCCTGGGGCTTGCTCCTCCTCACCCATCCAGCACTATACCCTTCCTTATATAGGCGTTGTTTTTTCTCTGCTCAGGTGATAAGAACATGCTGCAATCAAACAAAAATGACAGTGTATTTTGCTAAACATCTGATTGAGGTCCTTGCTAGACTGTAGGATTCTTCTTAGTCATGTTGTTTTTAAAATTTGTGAGGGAAAAGACTGGGAATTTGCTGCCATTTTTTTTAGTTCAATTTAAACAAAACTGCACAGATAATTTTTCAGTGGCTTCAGGCAGAGTCTTGACACTGTTTCCTAATTAAATACAAACCTGGTTCACCCAGCTATTTCTCTAGTAACACACTAAATAATCCAATGCTTCATTTAGTTTGGTCACACATCCGTAGAGCTCAAAACACCATAAAACTTTTCCCCTTTGTATAATAATTGCCTTCACTTGTGAATGGTCAGCACATCCGGCTATAGAGACCAACCCCTAATGCCAAATACTGGGAGCAGAGCACGTGCACACTTTCTTTACTACCTTGCAGTATTATACAGGGGTTTTATTTTCCTCTCAGAAAAGGTACATATTGATTTTACACAGCAGTGTATTTTAACTATTGCATTTAATTTTGTGACTGAGTCATGAATAATTTGCCTTTCAGTTAACCTCATTCACTGTGTGAATATTGCAAACATTTTCTTTTGTAAACTGTGTGTTTGGAAGAGGATCTTGAGGCCCCTATTGGGATTCTTTTGGATTTGCATGTAGAGCTTAGTGATTCAGAAAAGTATAAAAATAAAGTAGCTCACAGAGCTCTGCATGAAACACCACTGGGATTATAGCTTGTAAGCAAAGAGGAGGAGTTGCAGAAAAATAAACGCTCCCTTATGGCTATTTAAATCACTGGTTTTGCCCTGTTCTTACATTGTTCCGTGAATGCCCAAGTCTACTGCCTGGTGCCTAACACTTGCTGAACAGTGAGTGGGATTAATTTTTCTCATTGTTTTTCTTACTCTGCTCTTCACACACATTTCACTTGCTTGCCCAGAGGCCTCATCCTCACTTGTGGCCTTGATAGAGATCCTCTACCTGCTGGAGGAAAAGAAGATCCAGCTTCTTGGTATCTCACAGTTTTCTGCCTATTGGCAGAAAGTCAAAATAACAGTCACAGTGTGCCTCTGCTTAATTCAGAAGTATGGAAGAGCTACAAGGATGAACAGCTGCGTTGGAGGGAGGGAAAAGACATGCTTTAAAAGACAAAATGGTGGAAGAATGTAGTTCTTTCTGAAGCAGTCATTTCAGGCAGCCCTTCTACACGCAATGTGAGCTTTCTCCTTCATGAAAAAAAAAACCCAAATCATCCTAATAATTCATTTGAGAAAGAAAGAGTTTATGGACTTTATGGGCATTTTGTTGTTGTTTTCATGCTGCTGATAAAAAGTTTCAGTGGTGATTTCTCAGATGGTGTTTTAGAACTGAGAGAGGCATCTGCTGCTCTGGAAAAGGAGGATTTTCTCAGAGTGTAGCACCTTCAGAAATTTCTTTTTCAGCAGGTTTAGTAGTAGTGCAGTTTAAGATGTTTGCAAAGTAGTGCAGTTTTCCTTGTGCCTTTTCCCCATTGCCTTTGTGGTATTGGCTTAGCAGAGTGCTCAGCAGAGTTTCAGCATGTTAGCATTTGGTGATGGATTGTAAAATAAGATATATTTTTAATTGGGTGACATGCTGATATTAATCAATTCCTTTTCTGGCTTCAATTGCCAATATTTTAAAATAATAATTAAATCATATTCAGTGCCAAGCCACTCATGATGTGGGGGTTTGAATGGGTGAAATTTCAAAAGATGATGACCATGGCTGGAAAAACTCTGGACAGTCTTTCTCAAGAGGGTGAAATAACATTTAAGTATAGTTGAAATCCAATGGAAAGGAAGTGAGAAAACACATGAATGAGATTGGGCAGATCAGCTGACAAGATTAATGTGCTAAAAGATACATGGTAATTATTCCTGTGAGAAATATAAGAAGATGTAAGTAGAAGACTCTTAGCTAGAAATACATTATGCATTTAAGTTCCAACAAAACAGGTACGAACTAGCTTCCTAGTGGAGTAGGATGTTTTGGTCTGTGTAGGGCATAAGATGTAAACCATCTGGAGTTTTCTTGCATTTATCATATTCGCCTTGAAAACTGCCTTCTAAGCAGGCCAAGTAAGTTATGGGCTCTTGATTAAGCCTGTATGACTTGAGTGTTAAAACACGTTGATTATGATGCCTGAAGTGAACTTGATGTTCACTGTGCTGGTGATGTGCAGTGAATGTTGTCTGCTATAGTGTTCTACATTGATGCCCCATGCGTGCCCAGATGGTGCTGCCCTTGGCGAGGTAGAGACCTCATTCCAGTAACCTGACTCAATACTCCCACATCATGTTGCACTTTACCATGTGGATTAGTAATTAAACACCAGACAAGCATGAAAACACCACAGCTGGAGACCAGGATTCATTCCTGGAGGGCCAGGATGTATACCCTCGAGAGTATTTCCAAGGAAATACAGTTCATTTGAGTGTATCTGCACTTACAGAGTTGACGTGTCTGGCATTCTCTTAAATATGTCTTTTTCCATGCATCTGCAATGTCCTGTCATGTAGATAGATCTTACACTATCTAAAGTGAGACATACTTTTTATTCGCTGTTTAAATAGCTGCATGGGGGATCCTGAAGTGTAGTAGCATTCCTTGATACTTTCTTACTTTAGTTGGTAACATACATGGTACTTTGTTTAGCTGCTTCTTGCTTTTTTTGGTATCTTTGGGACAGAGAAGTGCTATAGTTTAAATCATTACAGCCGCTGTTTCTAAATGCATTTCAGAGGCAGTGAGGAAGTTGAGGAAGTTGAGACCCTCTAGTTGTTTCTCCTCATTAGTGGTGTTGCCCCGGCTTTAAGAGCCATTCAGGGAACATAACAGGTGCCAGAAGAAAAGAACTTACTGGTGGAATTACAGAAATCAGGCAGGCTGTTGGGAGGCAGAGGTAATTTTTTGTGTAAATTCCAGATGTTAGAAGAGCATTGAGTTTCATGAACCATTTTCCTTTTCCTTGCTAAGCTAAGATGCTTTGTTCTGTCCCTTGTTCTTCAGGAGACAGAAAACTGAGCTTTTATATTTGTCAGCTTTCAGAAATAGTGATTGGCCCTACAATACGTTGAGGAAGGAATTTAAAGCTCATGTAAGATTGTGTAAGATGGCAGAATAGAAGTAACATAATTATCATTAAATGGGTTTTCTGCTACTTTATTTCTTTTTACAGTGATTTTATTATAGGTTCCTGCGATTTTACTTTGGAAATGGTACACTACTATTACCTGAATGCTATGAGATTTCCTCAGATGGTGTTTGCCACTTTGCTCCCTCCCCAGTACCTCTTTCTGTCAGTTTTGCTTCAGTGCATCTGATGGGCATTGGCTGAGATGAGCTAGCAAGATCCTGCTTTCCTTTGCCTTCAGCTTCCACACATTTAAAAGGAATGGTGCACCTCAATCATAAAAAGGTGCAGGCTATTCTTGGGAAAGTATGGATGAGCTGAGTATGTTTATATGGTTCCTTCCACAGGTTTCCAAGCAGAGAACACGGGTCCTGCCCTCAAATTCATGCTGTTGTGCTGCCAAGGCAAAGTGCTGTTAGTGGTGAGAAGGGCTCATGCAGGAGCTTTTGTAGCAGCAGCAGCTGCTTGAGGAGTTGTGTCATTTAGCTGCGTAAGGAGCCTCTTCTAGTCAGGAGATGGGACGCAATATGGAGGCTTTAGGGGAAAATGGCTGATACAATGAGAGGCAGAATGGAATAAAAGCACGTGCAGCACATTCTTGGGTTGCTACAACTGACATGTAGCCTGCTTTGAGAAGTGTTGGAACGTTGTCGTTGAATAAAACAGAACTAATTTTTTCATCAAAAATATGTTCCTGGCATAGTGACCTAGTTTCTTCCCTGTGTTCTGCTTAGTTTTCTGACTGAACTATGAGACTGGTGGTGTGGGTGGGACAAGGTTCTGGGTTCTACTTCTCCCTGGTTCGCTTCTGTCTAACTCTTGCTTTTCTTACCAATGTACACGTGCAATTGTGGTTTTGGGGGGGTTTGGGGAGGTTTGTTTTTTTTTCATTTTTGGTTAATGCATTTTGTAGATTATTTCTGCTCTTAAATAGATAGATATTTTGATGATACTGAAGTTTTTTAAGTCCAAGGTAATTGAGTTTTAAAAGTGTAATATATTCCTGGTATTTCTAGAATGGGATTTTCAGGTCAGCCTTTGCTGCACTTCTTTGGATTCCCATCGTATTTTGGGACAATAAAAGCAACATGTTCACCTGTTATTATTTGTGCTCCATGTATGGAGTACTCAATATGTAGGAGCACAGAACTGAATTTCAGTCCTCTATATAATTGTTAATTGATTGTGCATTGCAATGTATTAAACATTAAGTTTCAGTCTGCCATTAACAATGATTACTAACACAGGGAAAGATTAATTTAAAATTAATTTAGAAAATACCACTGGCTGGCAGAACAGTGTCTTACACATCTGCAGGGACTTACTGATTTTCATACTACTGAGTGGAACAGCGGCACAGTAATGAGGAATATAGAAAAGACAAATTAGACTGGAGTCTCCCTCTGCCTAATGGCAAAACATCATTGCCTGTTATCTGAGTAGGTTGAGAGAAACTACACATATGAGCCAGTAAAGATTTTGAAGCAGAAAACTTTAAAAAGCTTAACTTCTACTGATTATCATAGTGTTTTCGCTTGTTATGCTGCTAAAAATGTAACAAGGCAAGGCTGTTGAACTGTTATGAATATGAAATGTGACACGTGTTTCTTATTAGATATGTTCAATGTGATACTTCAGAGTCATAGATAAATTTGTTAATTTTACATTGGTTCTTTCATGGTACAAGACAGATTTCTTGCTTCACATTCAAAAGACAGGAGCCTAGAAATTGATTCTGACCTGGTTTGGGCAGTTTTTCCTTTCTTTGCTTCCTGTGTATTCATATTGACTTTTTCCAAGCAAAGAAACAGGTGCTCTACTGAATTCTAACATCATCTTTAATGAGATTCTGGCTTACAATATGTCCTGGGAGGTTTATCAATAGATTTATTCATATGCTATTTAGGTACTTTTATTAATCCTTTTAGCTTTATGGAACAAAGTTGAATATCTCACTTTATACTTGATTTTGGTCTGATGCAACAGGGGATTTTCCATATTGAAAAGCAAATCATTCTTTTTTAATATGGTGTCATGGGTTATACTCTGGGTAGTTTATGTTGCAAGGGCAAATACCTGCTGCCGGCTAAAGGCACCTGTTTACAATATGCTGTGGCTCTGAGCTGATTATGGGTGCCATACATTTTGTTTATGTAAATTTCCTCTTGAAAGAGTCCTGTTAGAGTTAATGAAGTTTTGTAACCATCTGTGGTTATGAAGCTCAAAATGACTGGACTAGAAGTGCTCTTGAAGCCATAGTGAATGAGGATATGGGGACGATCAGAACAAGAGTCCAGTTGCAAGTAGAATCACTGCCATACAAAGGATGCTACTGTTTTGAAAAGGAACTGGAAGGTAAGAAAAGGGTTACAGCTGCACATCAACAAAAGTCAGCATATGCTAATAAGTTACCTTATGATAATAGTGTCATTCTTTACCGCAATCTGAAACACTTCAGTTGTCAGTGTAAGTGGGTGTCAACATAGCGTACTTCTCCTTGGCTGAGGGCCATCTCATGTAGTTCTTACTCCATGTGAAACACGCTGCAATTGAAAATATATATGGAGTCCAGATTTTACCAAATAAACCTTTCCAGATTCTTTCTGCCAAAAATCCATGCCAAGAAAATACACCACTCCCGTAATTCTCCAAAATGCCACTTCATAATGGCTTTTATCATATGCCTTCCAGTTTTCATTCTCATTTAGGCATTTGAGTGACTCAAGAAACAACCACAAATTGTATGCAGTTTCCTTATACACAGTGTAAGAAACAAACACACAGCAAGAACCCTACATTTTGTGTTTGTCTACAAAGGTAGTAATTCTTACATGCTCAAAGGAGTTTTCCCTTGTGAAAATGAAATGTGTGCCTAGAAAAAAATGGCCTAGGAAACCAGCCTGGGAACATTTCTGTCAGTAAATTATTGATTTGTTCATAAAGTTGGCATTGATACTTGAATGGATCACAGCTGATTGCACTGATAATTCCCTACCTTTCCTCTCATCAGGGATTTACATTAAAATAAAGCTTACCAGCAACTTTGGTATGCACTTTTGTTTACATTTAAATTACACTACATCAATGTATGGCCCTTTCCCTGAATATGTTTCCCCACTGCTGGACTCTGAATATTGCATGATTGTATAATCATATGAGGAATGATAAATACAGTTTAGGTCAGACTTGGCGGGACCCAAAGCAGCACTACCACCAGATAAGATGGTTATCACTCTGTGAGGGCCACAAGGAGGACAGCCAGTCCAGTGGGCTGTTGACCATGGAGTACTGTGACTGCTGGTAGAGCAGTTCAACTAGAGATTGCTGGCAGCCTCATCATTCGTGAGAACTATGGGATGCTTTAGGCAGCTGGCACAAGGTGGAGCAGTTTTAAAGCTACATTAATTAATGCCAAAATATTGGCCTGATACAGAGCTGGCTGAGGATCAGAGGAGAATGAAAGCAATTTATTGTGTTCATCTGTATGTACTCCATGTATGTAATATAAAAATATTAATACTGCTTGACATGTTTATATTTTTATATTGAAAGGATGGATAGCTCTAGAGTAATTTACTGCTATTACTTTATTTCTCATGTTTTGTTTTATTTTTTATTTTCGTACATGGAATAAACTTATTTTGATAGAAGCAGTTGACTGCATTTCTATGCTCTATCAGGTTAACACTGTTGACAGTGTGCTATTTGACTTTTGCTGCAGTGTGATGATGTTTTAGCTGTAAGATTTAGTCTCAGTGTTTCCCAAAATTTTAAGGCATGCCTATAATAAAGATATGTAGAATAAGAATAGCCTGGTTGTGTTTGTCCAGAACTGAAAATAGTTCTGGACTGCTTTCAGCCCAAAACTTTTTAGCCCAAAAGCCTAAACTAGAAGTTGCAAAATGGGCCTTTGAAGTGAAATCTGGAAACTTGAATGGGATGTTTTAGATTCCATAAAGCTATGATGTAAAGACATATTTAGCATCTCAGAATGGGACCTAGATCAGGAAAAACACCTTATGTTGTGCTTTATTATGAGCAAGACATTTTTATGTCTGTCTTCAAAATAGTACGGTTTTTTATCGTCCATATTTAAATCATTTTAAGTATTGGCACCATACAGCATTATGAGGTAAATCTCAGATATTCGGTACAGATGAGTGCATGTGTTGCATCTTTGTTATCTTGCCTTTTTGATAAAATACAGTTATATCTAATGGGGTTAGGTAGCTGGCAAGGAAGATGTGAGCAGTAATGTATCTGAGGCCAGAGTGCTGGGAATGTCAGAATAACAAGAAGATACTGCCATCAGGGAGGGAGGGAATTACATAAACATTGAATTGTTAGGCAACTAGGTAGACATGTACACATTCTCAGTTCATTAATCTCTCTCCTCCTTCAGTGTGATAAGTCCCAGGTCTTGCCACATTATAAAATCCTATTTGTATTTTTATTCCTAGCCTGATGTTCCTACTAAATGTGTGTACAGTTATTTGGATGTGTGACCAGCTTGTTTATACCAATATATATGCCAGGCCTGGGATGCTCTTTTTACTGTGCAGCTAGAAAAACAAAAGCAAGACAGTGAGATACGGATGATTAGGGAATAAGTGTGCCCCGTCCTGGAATGGCTGGGTCTCTACAGCTCCTGCTTGTAAAATTGTGAAGAACAGGATCTGCTGTGAGCTGTTTCTTTCTATAGATCCTTCTAGTCCACCTGTAAATATTTATCCAGATGCCTCCAGAGTCAACCACAAAGTCTGAGTTTAAAGGTAGTTGTGCACTGCAGGTGGGATTAGTCTCACTAATTTTAGTAATCTAAAAATTAGGAATGTAATTTAATTTAGTCCTCTGTGTTGCTTTTGTCGTTATTGAAGGCATCTTTAGAGAGAATTTCATTCTTCTTGTTTTAGGCTCCTGCATGGGTTAAACCGTCTCGTAGTTTCTTGTTTCTCTAGGCATAGACTGTTGATGGAGCCTAAATGCTCACCTCAGGCTAGATACCTGCATTTTGAATGAAATTATCTTGTACCTAAATACTATGGACTTTAAGTGATTAGCATACCAGATAAACTGGTGTGGGATATGCATAAATAAATGGAATATGCATACCTAAATACTGTGGACTTTAAGTGATTAGCATACCAGATAAACTGGTGTGGGATATGCATAAATAAATGGAATATGCATACATAAATAAATATGTAAAACTCAGAAATATTGCGATGTATTTATGCAAAATATATATTCTTTGATATATCCACTGCAATTAGTTGGGTTATTGATTGGAGCCGCTCAGGTATGGGAGCAGTGGAGGACATAAGAGAACTGAACTGGGAATCTGCACCATTGCTGGATGTAGTTCTGCTTTTCCAAAGGCCTCTTCCTGTGTGAATGCCTGCTGCTATTGCTGTCCTTCATCCTCTGTGTAATTAATCTCTGGGTTGAGTGACTCACGTTATGTGGGGGTGGGAGGTGCCTTTCCTTCCCCACCATGGTTAGTCACAGCACATCCAGCACCTCAGAGCTTCCCCTGAGTCATACCATGGTCTCAGTGCCACCTCCTGCCCCAAGAGCTCCCTTCTCAGCTTTTGCTGTGCTTTTGGGCGTGCTGGGCTTTGTCTGTCTGCCTTCAGCCGATTTTGATGCCTGGCAAAGATGACAGTGTTGTGGAAAAACAGTTCACACCACCTAATTCCACATGAAAAAAACCATTAGGACAGTACCAAAGTTTGAATGGCATTAGAGAAGCAATTGATCCAATGTAGGAACAAGTCAGCTTTTTAAGTATTTGCAAACAAGAAAGGGCATCAGATACTCACTAGTGTCATAAGCTTACAATAAGCTGTGATGAGAAGTGCAGTAGTGCCAAAGGGAGATGTGGTTGGTTGGATGGTTTGTTTGTTTGTTTGTTTAGCTACAGGCACCAGTTCTTACCCTAATTGCAAAAATCCATCTTTTTGTATGTTGACTTCAGCGTAGCTATTTCTGATTTCTTGTGGTACAGGTAGGAAAAGGCCAAAACCCAGATATTTTAATGAAAGATCCAACTGCAAACAGATGAATGTGTTTTGACTACTTTGAGAAAAGAGGGAAGTTACTTACTTTTTGCATCAGTATATGCTGCAGTTGGACTTTTTTTGATGAAAGTGGAGAGGATTTTACCTGTGCCTGACATGATGATATCGAGTGTTTTGGTAAATAGACTTACTGAAGTACATTCTTAACCTGTTGACTTGAACAGCTAGTAAAAATTTTAGGTATTAGTGGGTTATTTCCAGCAGAAGATAAAAAATGAGGAATTTTTAAATGCCATTTTTTGTTCTATATAAACTTATGACCCCTTCTATCTTAAAAGGGAAAAAACCCAAACCAAAACAAAAAAAAACAACCCAACAAATAATCTGAGGAAATCTTGCCTATATCCTGAATTGTTTCAGCCATCACCTTAACCTGAAATACTTGTTTATTCTGCATGCTGATACTAATCAGGTTATTCTGGGATTGGTTTTTTTTTTTCTTTCTGCAGTGGTTCTTCTGTTCCTGAGTTCTGTCTCTGCTTATTTTAGTCATCTCTTTTTTCCTTTTCTTTGGCCGTCACCTCGACCAAACCAATTTTAACAGTCATTCCGCCAGTTTCTGAAGGGCCTTGCATTTGCCTTTGCTTCAAGTAAAACCATCTCTTAGAGGCATACCTTATCTCTTAATTTAGAGCTATCTTCAGATATTTTAGGAGATACCAATTTTCTCTCTTAAGGGAAAAAACAGTGATGAAGCCTTTGGTATAAGGATCTTTGATGAAAGGATATCTTCTTTCTAAATTGTTTTCTTTCTTTCTTTGTTCTCAATATTTGGTACTATATGAAATACTCCCTCCTTGTGTTAAGATTTACATGTCATATAGCAGACCTACGTAAATCAGTGCACTCCTTTTAAGGCATCTGAAAAGTAGTTGAAAAAATTCTTACTGTAAGTAGACTTACATTACTATACAGAATACAAAACAGTTCTACAGGAAGATGTTTTGAGGTCAGCAAAGTGTTTGAAAGCCACTCTTATTCCACAATAAAGTTAAGATTATATTGCAGTGCCATAGGTCCTGAACTTCCTCATCACACAAGAGTATGATGAGATGTGCTGTTTCTTTTTTCTATCCACCCACGTGCTTTCTATATTTACATGATTTTTACTGCTTTTGTCATAATAGGTCTTTATATCTGCTACCAGGTAATTATGGCTATAGGGGTTTTTTTTTAATAGTACTTGTCTCTCAGCTTGCCTTAATGAATGTGTCAAAGGAACGAAGTGGCAAAGGCAAAGTCATGGCAAAAGTAATCTTTCATACAGAAACAGAAGAAGTAACTATTGGGAAATATTTTCTATCTTGGTTTTCTTCAGGCTGAGGGCAGTTTACTCTTCCCAAAGCTGACTGAAGAGAGTAAGATCAAAGGGCATCCTAAAGCTTAAAGATGGTGGTGCTAGAAAGGAGAAGCATCACCAAGAGGTAGAATCAGAGACTTATCAAATGGTTTGGGTTAGAAGGAACCTTAACAACCATCTAATTTCAAATCACCTGCCTCGGGCAGGGACACCTTCCAGTAGACCAGGTTGCTCAAAGTTCCCTCCAATGTGGCCTTGAACACTGCCAGGGATGGGGCATCCACAACTTCTCTGGGCAACCTGTTCCAGTGCCTCACATCTCCCATAGTAAAGAACTTCTTCCTTACATCTAACCTAAATCTACTTTTCAGTTTTAATCTATTAACCCTTGTCCTATTACTACTTGATCTTATAAAAAGTCCCTTTTCAGCTTTCTCGTAGGCTCTGTTAGGTACTGGAAGGCTGCTCTAAGTCTACTTATAGCTAGTGGGTACAGAAGGACACAAATAGCGTAAATACTATTTTTGAAAGGGTACTGAGGCTTTTTAGAAAAGTGGATGTGGTGTTCAAAGGGTCGCTTTCAATCTGCTCACACTGGAAGGTGACTACAGAGGCTGCTGCTCCAGGATCCACATGGACTGCTTCAGGGTTTAAGAGGCCATTTCCCCAGCAAGGCACATGTGGGCTGGTTTGAAGTGGGCCTGGCCACATTGTCTCTGGCATGGCTGTCTAGAAACACCATGCTCACAGTGACAGGAGGCCAGTAGCTAGCACCTTTCAGCCAGAAACAGAGAACAGCCTGAAATGACTTTACAAATGCTTTCAAGGAACATTCAAAACTTAGGCAATAGAAAAAAAGAAAACTGTTCGTTGCTTTAAGCCTTTGTTCTGCCTCCTGACTTTGAGAGAATAAATACATGTTTAGAAACACATTTGGGTTTCCCTACAAACTGAGATTCTGTCAGCTTTCCACCAAAAAAAGACTTGCTTGTGTCAAATTCAGATGGTCCAGTCAGTTGAATAAATGTAAGAAATCAGGCAAGGCATAACTAGTCTGAGGTGTTTGTGCTGCACGTTCCCATGAAAGGCACTAAGAGGGGTGTGCACACAGCAGAGGTCTTTTACAGCTCCACTAGTTGTGCTCCAGCATCACACCTTCCCTAATTTGTGTAGTCCCTCTGCACATGGTCATACTATTCATACAATTGTTAGACTTCATGAACTCTCTTATATAGTGTATATTCAATTATTGGTATATATATAGTTAAACCAGTTTCATGATAACCATACTATCTACCTATGGTTTTAAGAAACTTTCTCAAGTCTTGGCTTTCTTCTTGGGTTTTTAGATTTTCATAGCACAAGCTAAAACAATATATCCAAAGTGTAGGTTGTGGGGTTTTGTGCTTCTGAAGGACATCTGTGAACCTCTCATGTAAACTTAAATTCCCAGTAAACTTGTAAACATCTGTTTTGCAAAGAATAGAGAACATGCAATTATATGTGCCTGTTATCATTATTAAATAGCCCTTGCTTCACAACATATAAATTCAGATGAGTTCCTCATTCTGTGTACAGGGTTTTTGGTTGAATATCATCATAAGACTGATTAGGCAATATTGGCATGTACTGTCTGTGTCACTGCGGCTGTTGCTTGTTTGGAATTTGGAGCATGCTAACACAACTAATTGAAATATCCTGTTCTTAATATAATTATTTACAGGACTGCGTTGGATCACTGAGTGTCATTTTACTACAGGGCTTTCAGACATTTTGCAGTTTTCCGTGGGGATCCAAATCCTGCAAGTTTTTTTGACATGTACCAAAGTCACCTGTTCTTTAGTAGTATAAATAATTCTTCTATAGTATAAATAACTGTTTATAAGAGAATATGTCCGTGGATTTGAAGTTGAAGAAATACAGTACATAATATTTTGGGGGAGACTCACTTAAGTCTGTCTAGCTGAGCAGGGATTGTTTTACTATAAAACTACACACTAGAGAAGCCATTTGCCCACTTTCATTCTTCTTTAATGTATGGAACATCTTTTTCAGTCAGAGATGCAGATGAAACTTAAGTGGTTCAGCAGCTTCTAGGTCAGAGCTTGAGACTTAAAAGAGTTTTACTGCTGTGACTCAGGAATAATTACTAGGCAGATAATGCCAATACCATTATAACCTATAACAAGGTAATGACAGTAACATAAAATGAAACATTGATGTAAGTATGGAATTTTATTACTGATAGGGAAGTAACATGAACCTGTCCAGGGCAGCTGACAACAAAGCCATCTGGTGCAAAGCCTTTCTCTGGGACTGCTGAACTTGAGGTACATCAGTTTGATAAAATTTCAGACTCCACTTTCTACTCCAACTTGTAGTTCCCAAATTTATGAAAAAGAATAAAAAGGCATTAGGGTTCTACATTTTCAGGAAGTGCACCCAAAGCATTTCTTCTTACATTTCCATCTAAAATGAGAGACATTCAACAAGTCCTACTAAAAAAGGCAATTCTCTATTATTGGAAGCCTTCAAGAACGGCTGTAAGAATTTAAGGAAAAACTTGTTTTAAGGACTGTTCTGTTCCATACTTATTTTATGCACTAAATAATGTAGTGAATGGTTGAACTTTTAACAAAGGCTAGCCTTTGTACAGTAATTCCTGAAATATGAAATATGACTTTCCCTCCTTCAACAAAGAATTTATGTTCCTATGACCTACCTCACATGCATTTTAGGTCCCTATATCCATCATTCTCATCTTCAGAACTCCCACTCAGCAGCTGCCTGTTTTGGCAGCACTAATAGTCCATCCATAGCCATCCCAGTTTTTTACATTAAGTATCTGTGCAGACGTGAAATTGTACTTCTGAGAATGCTCAGAAGCTGCGTTGGCCATAACAGAGTCAAGCACCTTGCCAGCAAGGTTTATTTAAAGGGCAGGTGAAATAAGCACCTGCCTACTGTAACAAAAAGTTTGAGCTAGCAAAATAACCTCCTCCAGTGTTCCAGAATTAAATACTTACTACTTATTGTCAGTAATTGTTTCCTGTTAAAAAAAAAAAAAATAGCTAGCATGATTAAATTATTTTTCTTGTTATTTTATCAGGGAGTCGAAAGGTTAATGGGAAAAGTCAGGAAAAGCAGTTTTGCTTGTTCTTAAATACTAGACTAAATGGAGAGCTGTCAACGGAAGTCCCCAAAGTGATACTCCGCATGCCTCTGCCCAATTAAAGCAGCTGTGTGGGCTCTCCTGGAGTGCCAGCCTTCTCAGACGGAGCTACCTGTGGAGCTGGTGAAGCCATTAGTGCTGTCTCGGAAAACCGTGGCATGGGATGCCATGTGGTAGGCTACTGGTTTGGGGACTCTTTTGAGAGGAGGTGTGATGCTCCTTTTGCCAAGATAATTTCTGTTTCTCACTTAGATGTGTAGGACAAAATACAGAAAGGCTCTTGGAAGAAAAGGCTGGAGCACAATCTCCTCTGTCTAAAGTGAGTGCTGTAATCTCTAGCCAGCAGAGTTATTTGTTTGTGTTTTCAGTGAGTCTCTTTCTTCTTCATCCCCTGCTTCCTGCTCACAACTTCCCAAATCTTGAATTATTTTCTGCATAGTGGTGTGGTTGCAATGAGAGTATCCCCTTCCTAATACTTTACAGAAGCCTTTAGTCCCGGGGGTGATTGTGTGGGAGGTAGAAGATATGGATTTAATTAAATTTAAAGGCTGTGGCTCTCTAAAGTGAGCTACTCAATCCCTATCCTTCATTTCTAGTCTGTTATCCAAGAGATGGGGTATCACTAGAGTGTGTATTTTAAAAGGAAACAGGACAGTGAGTGAAGAGTTGCACATATGGAGAACAGTTCCTTGAGGGTGGTGGATGCCCTGTGTAAGGCCAGTCATTTAAACCCAGAGATCAGACCTCAAACACAGAGGCACTAACTGTTTTCTGTCATAAGAGGTATGGGTTTGGCCTTGAAGTAAAAAAAAACAAACAAAAAAAAAACCCCAAACAACAAACACCATATGCCTAGAGATAAAATACCATTTATACTTACATGTCAGGTGGTAACTATAGGGGGGAAGAAAAATGTGCTTCCATTTCCACACAGCTTTCTCAAGACCTTTTTCTTGAGGTATCAGCCTTTTGCTATTCCAGAACATTGTCAGGTCATTTCTTTCTGTGTCCTAAAATTCATGTCAGAAGATTGCAATAATACATTAATAAGCAAAACATCTCCACCTTGTTCGTAGGAGAAGAGATGCAGATATCACAGTTTGGATACTAGTTTCAAGCAGCAGAGTCCAGTGTTTATGCAAAGATGTCTGCATGAGCAGAGCTATAAACCTTACCTGTTTCAAAGCCTCAATAAATAGCTTGAATGTTCATTTCTATCAAGACAGATCTTTACATAGCTAAGCCCTGATCCCATATAAATGGCTTTGAAATCTTATAATGGAAGGTACTACACTTTGGGGGTGTAGTACCTTCAGATCATTATCTGTCTTAATTATTATCCATTATCTAAACCTCCTTGATCTTCAGACCTGAATTTTGCATATCAGTATGTCAGTATTCAGCAGAAGAATGTGCTAGTTTGGTGTTAAAATACTCTTCAATGTGAAGTGGTGCATTTAACTATTGCTGGATTTATTTTCCTTTTCTTTGGCAGGAGGGCTGGATCTTGAGGTTTCTGTTTCAATATTGAGCTAAGAGGGGTTTTTTTTGCTGTCTTCAGAGGCAAGTTGTAGGTGGAAAAATTCGGAGTCATGAATCACATATCTTTGGTGTTATTTTGGGGCATGCTATAGTCATACAGAAGTATGTAGCACAACACAGAAGGTGGGATATGTGTTAGAAGATTTTCATGGGAGACTGCAGATTGAACACAGATGAAAGACAGTCCCCAGGTCATAAGGACCTCCTTGAGACACTGCCTCTTTCCATATGATGTGCCACCAGAGTCTTCACCTTCAGGCAGATTCTCCTTTATCATAGAAAGGAATGGTGTTAAGAACATTTTTAGTAGGAATCTGGAACCTTTTTCTTTTCATTTTATGATCTTTCCAGATCTGGCTGTGTTACAAAAGCTGTATATGAGACAGGTCTTTTGTTAAGTAGTTAGGAAAATTATAATACTGAATCTCATTTGGGATGAAAGCCTTCTGTTGTCAAAACTGTGATAAGATTTATATCTTCTTTTTGTTATTTAAGATTACTGACTGGCAGAATTTACTTCTGGCATAAAATTTATTGTGCTGGATGATTGCTCATTTAAGCATTATTATCATCAGAATGGGCAGACCTTTATTATGGATGGTGCTTTTAATGATGATAAAGGGGAAATTGGTACAGCGGTATTCCTGTTGTATTGAGCTGCATACTTAGTCTTTCAATTCCTGAAGCGCTCTTTAACATTTCTTGAACTTAAGAAGTATTATGTGTAGGCTGTCATCTGTGTAAGCATAATTTCATTTCTCCAAGCTTCAGCTAGACAGCAAAATGCAAAATGGTTGCGCACACATGACCATTGCCACTCACACATTCACCACCAAAATCTGTTTTAAGTAGAAATTAGTGACAGTAAGAAGAGGCTAAGATTGCTTAAGCTCGAAGTTGTTAACATATTTACTTAATATTAATGTTGTGTTACCTTTAGCACCTCTCTGGTGTCCTGAATGTATGCAACATATTTATTGATATTAAAATCATAGTCAGTGACAAACAACTTCCAAGCATCAAAGCCCAGAGAAAAAATAGCAAGAGTTAGTGTCTTGTTTTAAATATGTAGCTCAGAAAGCAAGCAGTTTATTTTGTTTATTTTGATTTGCACAGCTATTCTTCCACATGAGAGGAAACCAGACAATTCATATCAGTTTCTAAGCCTCAGAAAGCACAAGTTAAATGGAGACCTTATATTGAAAGTCAGCTGCAGTCTTTTTTGCCACTGTTCTCTCACAAGAAAAGAACAAAAGTATATCTTAATATTTTTGCATCTCTATATATCAGAAATTTGCCTTCCCATACTAAAAAAAAGAAGTGCTGGAAAAGAGGATTAGTTTGATCCCTGGCCCAAGTTCTTTAATGCCAAGTTGCAGTGTGGAAAGAATGTCTCTATCCAAGTTATAAATCCTTAAAATGAGCTTTGATGGAAAATCTGGAGTAGTTTCACAGTGGAATCTCCCTGGCTCCATGTGAGGAGCCCTGTGCTGCTTTGCCAAGGCAGGTGCCTTCTCCATGCAGGAACGGTCTGGTTGATACCAAGAGTGGCTTCTTGCTTGTGAACAAAAAAGGTATCAGCAAAGCAAGGACAGTTTTGTTCTGCAAATTACTTTGTGATTTCCAGTCAGGTCTGAGATTGTAGGAATTTTTCCTTCATTCTTTTGTGTTGTGGTATTGGTGAGCCGCAAAGGAAACCTGTGAAAATTCAGTTTATTTTTTCCTTTACAGAAAACTTAGCTTTGCTTATTAAAGTGAATGGAGGACTAATCATGAAACTTATCCTGGCAGTGACAAAATGTTTATGAGACATGATTCATGTGAGTTTATGCTACTTTACAGTATAGGAAATCTCATTTGGGGGAATAGAATTGGGCCTCTGATGTAGAGGGCCATCGCTGCTATCCTGGATGCCCAGAAAAGCAGAAATATGGCTTTCTTTTTACCCTTCTCCCTTTGGACAGGCACAGGTGCTTCTTCACAAATCAGCTGTTTCTTCCAAGGGAGATCTCTTTAGTCAGGAGCTGTCACTGGCTCAAGCTTTGGATGGGCTTGGATGATGTTCAAGTGCATGTGCATGCACAGAAGAGGGAAGGAATTTCATATAGTTTAATTCATTTATTTGTATTAAAGAATGCTGGCACTGTACTTTTGATCAAATCAATTTCTTCACACATCACCACTATTAAGACTAAGCATGTCCTCCTCTTACATTTGTCATTACTGTAGCATCAGACCAGCTTACAAAAGCATCTCATTATATGTCTCACCACATAGGATAGTCAGCAATTTTTTTTCATGTACTCCCTCTCTCCTATCACTTCTGGGACATACATATGTCAATATTAACATGAAGAGTTGCTCTGTAGGGAAAAACAGGTTGGTACTAAGGAACCAGCATCTAAGGTATGCATTTTGGGAATGTATGGTTACTTGGATTGGTTCTCATTTTGTTGAATGGACTAAATGCCAGTTAGTGAATAGAGTGCATGCAGCATGCTGTTGAAGCACATCTCTCCCTTTCATTTCTTGTGAAAATGATCTCTGAGAGAGCACAGATGGTAGGATACAGCCTTTGGAAGAGCACTCCTTATTTGAATTAAATGCTAACAGATTCACCTTCTGAGAGGTGTCTCTAGGTGTAACACTTGGGCCCAGCGGGGAATCCTGGTCTTCCTCGCTCTACTAAAATTATCTGAGATAATAGTTTAAATCAATGGTTTATGTCAAAGCTGTATTGAATAATAGGTCCTGCATTTTATTGTACTTTTACTAAATGGATGCTGAAAAGTACTTTGGAGTTAGAACTATGTATCAAAGAAATAATTCCAATACTGTACAGGCAAGTATACGAAATACTTATAGCAGAGAGTCTCAAGTTTGGCTGTTTTGGAAGATTGCTCTGTGTGGCAATTAGTATTTTCTCCTGTTAAGTCAGGAAGTTGAGGCCAGTATTAATAACTGTGGTGGTGTTGCTCTCTTAACAAGTATCACTTTCCAGCAGCGCAAGCCTGTGGAGAAGCAGCTGCCTGGCTGGATCTGCAGCTGCAGAATGAGTATCTGGCGCCTTCCTGTGGTCCTTTATTGCTATTGCAGAGGACTGAAAAGTGTAAGCCGAGAAAGAAACCGATGATTAAACTGTAAATCAAATCTGTATGATTATTTTCAAAGGATGAGCAAGCTATTTCATTCTGTAAAGAGCTGGATTTTAACTGTGCAATATAAAAATCTCTTAGCAAACCTTAAATACAAATACACGCACACAGAGGCTCGTACTGTTACCCTTCGTCTGGCACAGATGTATCCAAAGTCTTGCCCCTGTACCATTGGTGAATATTGGCCTCAAACACATGTATTATATTAATTCTGAGTTGGGATTGGAAAGAAATGGGAAGAAAGAGAGCACAGTAAGTCAGTACAAAAGTTACTTCAGTGATTAGATTGCAACTGTAAGTGAAACTTGGAAATATAAACCAGCCCCCTTAAAGCTGGGTAAGTTATCTAAAGCTTGCCAATTATTGTTGAAGAGTATTATTATCGTTAATTTTCTTAGCTGGGATTAGTGGAGTTTTATTTAATTGTATTTTCATCTGAAAATTACTGAGTAGTGTTGATGGATACATGCTGCTATTTACAAAATAGAATCGTACTGTAGGGATTCTGATATTTTGGTTAATCGGTATGTATTGCTCTAAATGGTTTTTATTCCTTAGCTCATAATTGTTCTCATTTACTGAATGGGTTTCAGAAGCAGGGTTTGTGAAATGTCATTGAATATTAATTTCATTTTGTTAAATGAAGTGCATTGGCTCCATCTTGCCTATAAATTAAATCATCATAATAGTTTCATTTTCTGGCCATATATTTTTAATCTTGTGAATATTTTTTCTTCTTTTGTATTTTGCTTTATGTTACAAAAAGTACTACCTCTCAAACCCCATCTTTACAGTAAATGAGTCATAGCGTGTTATCTGTAGTTAGTTAAATCTGGACATAAATCAGACGCTTGACCTGTCTCTTATGGCAGTCTAAATGTGAACCATTGTTTTCAAAGCTAGCCATTTTCCTTGCTAAGTGGAGGACTGAAACTAATAAATTGTCCTTCTGCAACGCAGAGAAATAACCTTTAATAAAAAAATATTTAAAAGGTCAGATCCTGCCTTCCAGTTGAGTTTTCCTTAGTGTAGAGGCAGTAGGAAGGAGAAAGACATCTTACTGCAATCTGAATTCCTCACCCTACTCTAACACTAGTCAACCCGTTGCCCAGCTTTTTATAAATACAAACAGCTTGGAGGACACTCCAACATGTGGTTTGCTACCCACAATTTATTAGCCAAGAATAGCTATGTTGAAATAGAGTTACGGTCATGCCCTCTCCTCCAGCAAATCCTCTTCATCAGGGACTCTGGGACTATTATGTAGGCTCTGCTGGGTATAATATCCAGGGTAGGCCACACACTGGAAAAACGCCCAGGAAATAGATATATAGCCCTTATGGCCCGTTTTGTAGCATACTGGAGAACAACAGAAAGAAGTCATCAATTTCTTCTTCTACAAGCATGATTTGAACGAGAGTCTATGTGTGAAAAGCTCTAAGTGCTATCAACTATTGGTTGTCTCCAATGGCAACATTTTTAGCAGAGTAAACACATTACACTACAAAGTCACTAGCCCTTTTATTAAGTGATGTTTCCACCTTGGCTGACTGTTAAAATTCTGGTGTTGGGGCTTTTTCATAGTTTCAGTTCTTTTATTCCTTTGTGGTTTTTTCTTTGTTGTTGTTTTGTTGGTTATTTTTTTAAGGAAAAAAATCATGAAATGTATTGGTATAATCCAGACAGAATAAAATGCAGGGTCCTGCTATGCTAAAAGTAGTATTGCATATTCCTGTGAGCCACTGCAACCCAGGTATACTGCTAGCAACATTTTTTGTAATAGATAACTTTTCCTTCCATAGCTCCAACTCTCATTTGCTACAAAATAAGAAGTAAAGAAAAATCTGTGCACAGAAGACAGCATGAGAGTGAGCACTGGGGAACAGCATTTCAATTCTTTCATGCTAATCAATGAGGATATAGTTGTCTCCTAGAGAGTATTTTAAAGGACAAGTGATGAGCACTGGGTACTATCTGTTTATTCCCACATCTTTTTTTCATGTAGCAGACAAATATATAAATATCTTTCAAATATAGCCTATCCTCCTAAATGGCATGGAAATCTGTCACGGGGTCTTGACATAACTCAGTTGGCAGCAACTGCTGTTCTTCCTAAGCAGCAGCACTGGCACATAGGGGAACAACAGAGGCATACTCTAAGTATGGAAAGCTGTCTTCTCAATAGCAACAGGAGACCATTTTCAGATCTGAAACTATATTCTGTAGTAAACAAACAAAAATATGCAGAAGGATGCCAATTCTTGGAATATGCCTTTTCCCACCAAGCCTATTTGTAAAACTACCTGATAGAAACGTAGAAGAAATTGTTGCCGCTCAGATGGTCTCTGTTGTACTCCCAGCTGTGTTTGTCCTTGAGTAAGCCACATAAGAAATTAAAAAAAAAAGTAAAAATCCACCAAGAAAGCCTTTATACCTCAGTTTCCCTACATCTACAGAAATAATAAATAATAGGGGTGATTTCAATCTGGAAAGCATATTGAGCTGATTTAGTGGAAGACACTAACGAAGTGTCATGCATTATTATTGCATTAGTCTGACTGCACTTCTGAAATCCATCTGACATTTCCCACTTGGCATTGATTCTGGGTGGTAACATTTCTGCATTACTTTTAAAAAGGATGCATTATAGCACTGCCTCATGTGTAATTGTATGGTTTATGATTGAAACATTTTCAAAGCAAGGCAGTAAGCTGTGAGATGCTCTCTCTCTCTCTTGTCACTTCATTAAACTACTGTGTTACAAAGTGTATTGTTTCATTAGGGATACTGCCAAGCAGCTCTGCTGTGCTCCTTATAGCTACATGTGAAGTATCGAGGTGAAGTTCATAACTATATTTGGGTATCAACATTTATTTCCTCTGCTGTGTTGAAGGTTAGCATGACGAGCAGTTGAGGAATGCTAGGGGAAATCATTGTTAACATGAGCAGTCTGTGCCCAAGCTTGGATTGCCCCGCTGAATTCTGTTTCATGTTGTAAGCAGTTAAATCACCACGTGTTGGGATGGGGTTCGGACGACACAGACACAGGATCGAGTCTGTTCTATTGCTGTGTTGGTGAGACTGGTGCTCTGCATCGTGGATAACAGCAGCTCTCCCATACGCTGTCAGCAGTCAGAGCCTAGTGCTGAAGTCTAATACTCCCGGTAAGATGTGCCTGTAAAGCAGGGTGGTAGGGGAGGAAGCTTGGAGAGGAAATGAGTAAGTCAGCAGCCTGGCCCAATGTGTAGCTGTAAGGCAGGGTTACTGGAGCAGGCAATGGAGAGGGGAGGAAGTGTTGCAGCAACTAACCCCCATGTCTGTGTTCTCTGAAGAAGTCTCATCATAGAAAAATCTAAGATAAGAGGATCTTTTGGGAAACATTACTGGGCAATTAATGCAAGACAGAGTGCTCTATTGCTAGGTCTGGAAAGAGGGGGAGCATGCATAGCTCCTCCTCAGAGGTGCTCAGCACCCAATGAAAGGGGAGCACCCATAAAAAGCAGACTGTTGCATGAAGTTACTGATTTTTTTATCTTCTGTTCTGCATGACTTTTCTATCCTGTGCAAACTGAGTATTGTCAATGACAATGCACACTGTAGCCCTCCTAAGGAAGCTGATAAAATTTCTAAGAGGTGATAGCAACACTGATACTTAAAAACTGTGGAGGGGTGATTCTCTATTTCTTTTCATATTTGCATTAGAGAATTTAATGTAAAAATAATATAGTGGCATGTGTACCTTCTGAGAATTTCATGTGTCTGCCTACATGCTTTTTATTTTTTACAACTGACTACTGAGCAGTTGGGTCCCCAGAAGAATGAGATGAATGAGAAGGCATCCTATGGGGAAGGGGAGAAACAAAAGCAAGTGGTGATCCTCACAGAAAGAGAGGAAATTGAACATGACATTCCACTGCCAGCTGGGTGTCAGTTTGCTATACTGTCTCCATCAACAATTCTCTGCTTTTTTTGATATTTTTAGAATACTTCTGAAGTGAAAAATACCCTTTTTTACCACTGCCCCCTCCCAGCTGTGTTTTTTTACCGTTGCATGACTATCAAAATATTGACCATCAGTAAAGCTGTTGTTACAAAACAATGTTTACATTCTTTATGCTTGTCACTTTTAAATTAGTGAGAAAAGAAAATTTGAAGAGGGTGGATGGGTGGATGAAGTCCATTCTTTGAATAGTAGATACTTGCAAAGCAGCTGCTAGAAAGAAATTTCCCCGGCTGCTCAGTGAGAGGATAGTTCAAATTGTAGTCAAAATTAGGATTGGTCCACCAGATTATGTGTGGGTGTGACAAATAAAAAAGGAAATGCTTGGTAAAGTATTTTTACTTGTAATGTGAAACTAACTTAAAATAATATTGGAGAGTATTAAATTCTGCGTGTTCCATTGGATCAGTTTCACTGGAATACAGAAAATAGTTCTGCTTACAGTAATAGCCCAGAGACTATTTCTGAGACATTATTTTAGAAGAATGACTGAAGTTGAAATACTAGTAATAGGGAATACATGATGCTATGGGTGTGGTATGCATCTTTTATCATCACAGTTTAATATATTGGTCTAAATATGTGTCCATACAATCTTTACAGACTCTGCATTAGCATTCATTATGTATGGCTATACAGTTGAAGAAGCACTTCCTTAGTAATTTAATGGACACTTTCATCTTACCTGTAATAGTGAACAAATCAGTGAAAACACAGGTGATTGAAGCAGACTTGTGGGTTCAGCAGGGAAAAGTAGGGCCCCATCTAACAATAGCATCCTTCAGCTATGAGAGAGCTGAATCTGCTTCCATAGTTTAATTCTGTGGGGTTAGTTGAAAGCTGCCAAGAAAGATATGGCAAACCAGCTGGTGATCTGCAGGAACATGGGAGGAAACAGGGCAGATGAAACAAATTACAATTCTATGTCTCTTTTAAAGAAGAGGAAGAAAACCTGTGACAAAGGTTTTTTGTCACAGAAAACCTGTGACAAAGGAAGGAATCCATAGGAATGTAGACTGAATGGTGATACCTTTCCTGGGTGGAAAGTGGCTGCTAGCTCTATAGGTAAGACTCTGGACTGGGAATCACATCTATTTTCTCACCCTGACTCTGCCACAGAATTCCTTGGTGAACTAAGAAAGTAGTTAATGGCTTTGGCCTCTGGTTTTCTGTTCAGAAAATGGGATTCTGATCCCTTCCTCCCAAGGGTCTATAAGGTTAAATAAAAGGATGTTTATAAAGTGAGCTTATGTTGTTTTTATGGAAGAGGTGCAATTTGAACATTTTCAAACAATATTCTCAGTAGAGAAAGAATCTCAGATATTATATTTACTTACACAGTGATGCTGTCCTACATATATACTTTCTCCCAGTGGTAACATCCCACAGTAGTGGGAGGTTCTGTGTAAGTTCTTTTTTCTGGGGTAAGAGGCCACGGACACCCTGCAAAAGGGAGCCAGCGCTGGCTGCAGAGGGCTTCTGATGCCTTCCAGCATGACATCCCTACACCAAGCTCTGCTAGTCCAAGCTGCCCCTGCATGCTGGACACCCCAGGATGGTGTGAGCACCTCCTGGGTGCACTTTTCCTTCGATACATAGGTGAAGGCGTGTCTGTTCCTCTTATCTCACCCTGAGTGAACCAGGTTCCCCTTGGTGTGTGTGCTGTGAGCCTTACCAAATACTCTGTCTGTGTATGTATATGCTTTATGGAATAAATGCCTTGAACTTCTCTCTTGGAGGATGTAGTTCAGCTGGTCCTTTTCAACCTTTTGTTGATAACTGCTTTTTTTTGTGCTGCCTGTTGCTAACTGTTTGGTGCTGCTCAGTCTCACCCTTCCCCCTTCTTCTTTTGGCGGAGAAAGGACGCAGCATAGTTCCAGAATATATACTCCAATTCCAGCTATGAGACTACTGTACATCTGGTGCTTTCAGTCTCCTCTGTGCACATTGCAGCACACTGAACCAGGGGCGAGGTGGAAAAACGACCTGTCTTTGCATGGTGGGACATGATGGTTACCGCAGCATGTGTCACAGAGGCATCACGGCCAGGTGCAGGATCACCAGTGACACCCTGATGACCTCTTACCAAAACATAGGCGCCTGTCTCTGCTATCACTTTCTCTTGGGCAGCCTCAGAGCATGAAAGTTGCTGGTGGGGCATGTGCAGAGGTAGAAACACAGTGGGAGGTGGAATTGTGGTAGATGTGACTGATTTATGACAGGAGTTTCCTTTACAGTCATAAGGGGAATTTTGCTTGGTCACAGCAAGTTTGAACCATCGTGAAACAGCCTGAATCATTTGAAGTTAAAATAAAACAGAGAATGGTAGGGGGAGGAGCATGGCCCTTAAGGAAAAAAAAAAGGCGAAAACCAGAATGTTAGAATTATTTCCTTTGGTGTTGAATTCTTCAATGGGAATGTGATCCAGAATAGTTCTGGTGTGCAAGCCAACAGTTGTTTTAAGAATTTTTATTGTCTTTTCTCTCTTCTCCCTCTCCCCCCTGCCCTCCTACTCTGCTCTGCAGATTTATACTGACTGGGCTAACCACTACCTAGCAAAGTCTGGCCACAAGCGGTTGATCAAGGATTTGCAACAGGACATTGCAGATGGAGTTCTGCTAGCAGAAATCATCCAGATCATCGGTAAGACCAGGGCTGAGAGAAGCACTGCAGGCTGACTCCTTGCATGGGGGAATATATAATTCAAGTTGAATGTATTTAACAATAAGATGAACCCTGAATAATACTATTTGACTGGGTCCATATGTCTGATATTTGTGTGGTTCATCCTTGTCTTAATTTAAAAATATGTTTATGTGAGCATGTTTGGAAGTGGCTGCTTAACCATACTTTAAATGGCCAGAACTGTATCTTACACACTTTGAATTGTCAGAAATGAATGCTCCATTAAACCATATGTCTCCCATGTGTGCATTTTGTTAGTTGGAGTGGCTCATACTTTCTGGGATGCCTTGAAACTGTATCCTGACCCTGCAAAGACAATTGTGGAAGATTTCATGTCAGCAGTTATTTTGCAGGGGCTGAAGAATTAGCAGCGACCTCCTTCGCACTTCCCCCTTTGCATGATTTGGCATGTGGAAGCAACTGCTTCTAACAAGGGTGTTGTTACTGTACAACTGAGCTTTACTTAGAAAGGAGCTCTGTCAACAAAACCCTGTGCACTTTATTGCTGTGCCTTTTCTGCTCTTCTTCTGCTTTTTGATTTGTTTTTATTCTCTGTTGTTGTTGTTTTGGATTTTTAGGGGGTTTGGGGTTTTGGTTTTTTTGGCCAGGGGGTGAGAAGGGAAGTTTTATCTCATTGTTTACTTCTGCTTTTCTCCTCACCGTTTTTGTCCAGCAAATGAAAAGGTTGAAGATATCAATGGCTGTCCCCGGAGCCAGTCTCAAATGGTAAGAATAAAATATATTTTTAGTCTGTGTTGGCACCTCTGCACTTTCCTAAAATGCCTTTTTAATAATGATTTATTTAAACTGTGAATAGTCTGTCCCATGTTTACCATAACGTCCTAATTCTCATAGAGGGTTCCTAGTACTTTTTTTTTTAGTACATGTGTTTAGTGTTTGTCACTTCATTTCTGTGCTCACTAACTTTGAATCTTGAGGTAACTCAGAAGCAAAACTTCGTCACTTCTAATTAATCTAGAACTGCCTCAGCAGACCTGCTCTTCTGATCATCCAGATAACTTCATTTAACTTCCTTTTTAAGGGCAGTAAATCCAAGCACAAATTTTCAAGTGGAGTCTTTGTGTCTGGAAAACTGGTTTGATGAGCAAGACTTGCCAAATTATTTTTGAATATAAATAGCCTTTTGGATTGTCCACTGTAATGTCCAGTTAGATGCACTGACTCCAAGACTTTCAGAAATAGCACTTTAGTCATATAGCTCTCTGAGCTATAGCTGGCAGCTGCTTAACGACATTTTAATACTCTCAGGCAAGAAGCATTTTGTGACTGTGATTCATATGCAGTCTTATTAATCTTTTACTGTGTTTATGGCTAGTCAATGACATTTAATAAGATAAAGCCTCCTTAGAAGGCTGTGGAACTGACAGGTACAAAGCCTGAGCCTCAGTAACATCACCATGCATTTACTGAATCATTTGCAATACAAGCCATGCTCCCTCATGCTGAGGACTTTGCCTTTCTCATCACATCCAAATAGTACGTGAATAAGGTGCACGACTGTGTAACTGGCAAGGATTTTGGAATATAATGATTTGGATGAGCTTGCATAATAGCAAACTGCTGAAGCTAGGCTTAAAAATGGAAATGGAATAGGGAAAAAAAAAAAGAGCTTTTTCACTGCATTTTTTAAAGGGGGATGGCATTTGCAGCTTTTTTCTGCAAAGATGTAAAAGGTAAAGAAAAAAAAATGAGTATCAGTGAAGTCAGTAATTGTATTTTTCTGTTCTTACTTTTCAAATAATGTGCAGACTTATTCCCAGTTTTTTCTCTGGCTTTCAAGCTTTTTTGGAGCAGTTTATAGTAAGAACATATGCAGTTTCCTTAATAATAGTTATTTTAATTACTCATATTACAGCAGCACCTAGTGGCCCCAGCTGAGAACGCTGGGAACTCCAACATAGAACTCTAATATTACATACACAGATCAAGAGATAATCACTCTCTACTTAATCACATTAAAACCTGCCATTCCAGACAGACAAGACAAACAAGAAGAGGCAAAAGCACAGAAAACTGATATGATTTCCCAAGGTTATGTAACTGGTTAGAGACCATCTAGGATTGCTTAGGGACCCACCAGTCTGATGTCTATGGAGCTTAATTTCCATGAGAGGAATCTGAGCTGCAGAGAGAACTATTCACTCCAGTTTTGCATCTCCAAAGCGACAACAATTGGGTGGGTACATTCCCTGTTTACAGATGAATCTTTATGTGGCAGAAAAGGGCTCTGGATTTCAAGTCTAGCTCTGCTGCAGTTGTGGGGGGAGCATGGTCAGTGCATGCCTGTGCTGCAGCATGTGGGAATCTCTCAGCAGCTCCTTCCATAAGCCCATCTCTCAGCTCAGCCAGGCCAAAGAATGTTTCTCAGGTGCTCTGAGGCTCAAAACGTGGACTTCAAAAGCTCCTGTACACGGTCACATAGCAGTGTTTGCACAGTACTAAGGTGTCACATTCAGCCATTTTAACTTGATAGATACATATTTATTTATCTTTCTTTGATTCAGTCTTTTTACTGCATTGTTTTATCTCTACAGTCTGATCAGACTTTTTTCCTGCCTTTTTACATACCAATTTTATAATGCTGATTTATTTGACTGAACTAGGAAATTTAAAATGTACTGAAGTTAAAGTAGTTCAAATTTGTCAGCATTCCTCTCAGAACATCTTAGAGACCCTGGGTTTTGAGTCTGCTCTCCATTTGTTTCCTTTGGGTTGTGCATTGATCTAACCTAGATGAAGGCACCATCTTATTGCCTTTTCGAGGAATTTCCCTTGGCAGTGCTTAATTTTGTTAGCCTACTCAGTTAATGATAGGGCAGTTCTCCTTGTAGCATTGGACTCTTGGGTGTTTGTAATGTGCAGAAAAATAATGTGGCAGAAATCAAAGCTAGTTTACATGTTTGTTATATGCCAGTATGTACCAATATATCCAGTTGGGGTTTGTCAGAACGTCAGCCACACGACCAGCAACAGTCATGATATTCTTACAAAATGTTTGTTAGCCATTCACTTACTGCTTTCATTTTAAAGTTTTTAGTTGATAAACCTCAAAAATCCCACCACGCTTTTCTTTCACATATGTTTTCATGATCCTCGCTCTCATAACTTGCAATTAAGGAGAAATGTTTTCTGTATTCATCTGCCATTTGATAGCCTTCCCAGGAGGGAAGCTTAAAAGACGCCAGAAAGCACTGACATGGATTGTCTGCTTCTGGAAACACTTGATATCCTCTGTAGATGATACTGATATCAATTCATAATTAATCACTACCAATATTCCCAAATTCTGTTCCACACACCATTTGGTTTTCCTCTTGCCAATGGCTTAATCTTTCAAATTGCTTTTCAGGCATCTCAATTCAACTGTTACGTTGATTTGTAAACATCTTAAAATGCTTATTTTAAATATGTATAAAATGCTTCTTTTTTTAGCTGAGTCAAGTCTATTGCAGTGTCTTGCACTCTATGCTCATCCTGGGAATGATATGTAAAATACTTGCAGACAAGTTGAAGTGGCTCCACAGGCCCAAGTTCATAAAAATTAAAACCCATGAACCTTAGCAGCATCCAGTTTCTGCGTAGTTAGCTTTACCAGGATCTGCGTGGCTGTCATTGCGCTCACACATTTGATGTCACACACAGAATCTGAGAACCTGAGATGTACTAGGGAATAAATTATTTCATATAGAAATCTCAGAAACTTTGAATAAATGAAACTTGCTAGAGAATAGACAAGATTTGCTTGTTTGCTGAGTAAATCTACTGTGGTAAAAAGATTTGGGTATTTCTTACAAAAGGTTTTGATAAATACAATAAGGATGTTAAACTCTGTGTGTTATCATAGAATTGTCATAGAATGGTTTGGGTTGGAAGTGACCTGAAAGATCATCTACGTGCACCCAATCTGCCACAGGCAGGGACACCTTCCACTAGACCAGGTTGCTTAAAGCCCCATCAAATCTGGCCCTGAACACTTCCAGGGATTATAACATACGTTCTCTGTCTGCAGTGTCATGGAGACTGTTCTGCTTATCCTGCCTATTTTGTTCTTTATAACCATGTATTCAAGGAGGAATATGACATTACAGCTCTTTTTTGAATCATCTTTTTCAATCTCTTCAATGGAAAATAATACCACATTCATGTCTATCTTTTCCTTGTATGAATCATCTTTAGAAGATAATGGTCTTTCAAAGGTTTACCTTTTGATTTCATCCAAAAGCTAATTCATTTCTGCTTCTTTAAGCCATTTGTTTGTTTAATTTCTGTTATAAGTTCCCCATCATTAGAAAAAACTGGATAGTGTCCTGGGTAGGAAATACATTATGAACATTTTCTTTCATGGTCCAAATATAAAGAATAAAAATTTTTGTCCTCCTGAACATATTAAAAATGTACTGGAAGATCTCCAGTGTTTTGGCTCTAAACAGATCATTCCAAACATATAGTAAGTATGCAGAGCATCTGATTTAATCCATCCTGGGGTACTGAGGGAAAATGCAAGAGAATTAAAAAGCGATGGACTGAAAATCTTTTTATGGTGACTTTTGCAGTATTGTCCCTAGAGAATTTTACAAAACTAATGTTTCTATTCTTTCCTCATGCAGTTTACAGTTTTTCAGCTGCAGAAATAGTAAAATAAATTCAGAGTTGCCAGAAATCTTTGGTATATTGCTCTTCAAGTTGATTTTTCTTCAGAGATTGATGTTCTCTTATTAGCTGTTTTTTCTTCCTTAGAATTAGCTCTTGCTGTTTCCCATGAGAACAGTCTATGCCAGTACATATATGCACAAAAGCATTCTTAATTTCTATGAGAGTTGCATGAAAATACAAGGGTATGAAAGTCTTGTTTTGTCAGCTGTGCAGGTTTGGTGTGCTTAAATGAACAGAACATGAGACAGTAGTCTCATTTCCATGGTGTATGCTTGCATATTAAATTTTCAAAAATTAAATTAGTAGGCCAAAGTGTAGATCACTCTGTTTAGGGGAAGATGCAGTTAGTGTATGAGATAGGACAGAGAAAACAGCCAAAATAGAGTAGTTACATATCTCCATTTAAAAATGTAGTCAAAAGGAATGGCTTCTCACAATATGGGCAGGACAGAGTAAGAAACTCTGTCCTTTCCCTGTCCTCTGTGGTAGGTAAGAGGTATCTGGGATTAAGTAATGGTGTAGCCTTAAGAGGGAAAAAATTACTTTTAGAGAAGGATGGCAGGTTTACAGCAAGATATCTAGGGAAGTGATCTCAGTAAAGCCAGAGAAAAAATTGGTAGTAATTAAAATTTGAGCTCCTGTGAGATGCTCCCTGTGTCTATAGATAGGAAAGCTCAAATTTTAGCTGTGTTACATAGAAAGTATCTGCAAGACAGTCATAGCTTGTGTGTGGGTGTTTGAGGGAGAACAGCTTTCAAGAACATGCCTAAGTGTGGACTGTGTGGAAAGGATCAGAGGAAGGTTAAGAGTTTTACTCACATTGGCAACTAGTGAGAAAGATAATTTTAATTTCAATGACAGCATTCTGATCTGGAACAGAGAAAGAAACAAGATTCTCCCTCCAGTAGCACTATACCTGTACTGTGGATTTGTGTAATCCAGGTCATTGACTATTTGGCATGCCTAAAGCAGGAATATATATAATTTTATCTGCCAGGGAAGTGTTCAATGTACAACATCAAAACCAGCATGTAGAGGCCTTTACCTATTGTACACAACATGTGTACAGCTATGAGAAGGCTGGTAAGCATAATTTCTTCTCTATTCTGTCAACTTCATGGCAATACAGATGGAATGCCATATGCTTTGCCTTCTTGTGTAGACTAAGCACAGGATTTTCCAATGTCATCTTAAAATTCTCCTCTGCTCTGCAAGTCTCCCTGTCTGCCAGGTGCATTATTAAAGAACTGGTCACACTGGAGATAAGCAGTCAGTCATGCTTGTGTTATGACAGAACTTTCTCCTATGGGCTTCCTCAGATAAAGTAAAAAACCCTCTTTTCTTGGAAAACTGTTTCCTTTTGGAGTAGACCCTGCTCTGCCTTACTTAGAAATCCACACTTGGATTTTTGTTCCCATTGATGAAACCAGTTTGGACAAAAAATAGATCAAATGGCTCCTAGTTACTCTTGATAACTGTGCATATTGTCAATACCTTTGTGCAGGCTCAAGCCAGGGTATTATCCAGAGGGGAGTTTTTGAGGACATTTTGCCATCAGTGCAGCTTAGCATGTCCCTGCATGTTACTCAGCTCCCAGCAATTGCAGCTCTTCCTTGGACTTTGTAAGTGGTGGCAGAAGTATCATGCTCCCCATTCCCTGGGATGAATTTGTCATGGTAATGCAAAGTTTATGTGTTCTTTGGTGTCTCTCCTCCCCAGGGATTTACTTACCAGCTAATTCTACATTTCTGAATCCAACTTTTGTGGTTTGGCAGAGTATAGCCTCATGGAATTCCAGATACTTTTCGTTTCACGGTTTATTCTCTTCTACCTTGCAACAGTGGCTCCTCTAGAATGAAGCAGGCTAAGCTGATACAGCTCCATTATGAAAGGATCTAAGCACATACTTATCTATGAAGGAAATGACATGCTGTGGTATGGAATACCTCTTTGGCTAGTTTGGGTCAGGTGTCCTGTCTCTGCTTCCTCCCGGCTTCCC